>OZ020604.1:146777915-147088112 GCA_963971545.1 Philophylla caesio
TAACAAGTATGAAGAAAAAAGAAATTACTACTTTGAATGTTAATGGGTATGTATTTGAGACTCTCCCAGCAGTAAGATACTTAGGTGTTATGATAGACGCTAGGTTGTCGTACAGAATCAACATTGAGACAGTTAGTCAAAAAGCGGCCACAGTTCATTGTTCGTAAGCTAGATTAATGACACACATAGGTGGTCCTAGCCAGAATCGAAGGTAACTCTTAAGTAGAGTAACATAATAGATTATAATGTATGCAGCCACTGTTTGGGGTCAATCACTTCAGCACGGGTGACATGTTAGTAAAGTAAACTCGATCCTTCGACTAAGTGCAATGCGGATATGTAGCTGATCTGATAGCGAGCGAGATCCAGCGCACCTATGTACTTGACCTCCCGATCCAAAGGCAGAGCCCTCTTCAAACGCGAGATTGCGGTCGACCGCCAAAAAAGCCTCACCCAATGACAACAACGATGGGACGTCTACGTCGGGTCGCTGGACTTTCAGGCTCGTCCCCTGGCTTAACAGATCCCATGGCGAGGTTGATTTTTACATGACCCAACTTCTGAGTGGACGTGGGTGCTTCCGAGAGTACTTGTTTGGTCATGATGACACAACGGCGTGTGTCTCCTGTGGAATTGCGTCGGAGAGTGCGGAGCACATATTCTTTGCGTGTCCGTCTTTTGCATTACAGAGAAACAAATAAAAAACTTTGATTCTGGCTAACCCTATCCCAGAAAATTTAACTTCATATATGATAAATAACAAACAAGTTTGGAATGCAGTTAAAATATTAAGCAAAGATATAATGACTAAGCTTAGAGTAAAGGAACAACGGCGCCGCAGTCAGTAAAATCATAGAGAATATTGTGTTTTTAACAGAAACTTTTTACTCTTGTTTATTTCACAGGATAACGTGCTACGATTGAACAACGCTTCTGAACCCCTTAACATAAACGTGGATGGGGGAGTATGGAAATGGCGTTCTGGAGAGAGGCATAATATATGCCATGGTCCCTCCCTGATGTAATGCGAAAGCAGTCCCGGGGAGTCGGCTTCAACGAAGATTCATACGGGATACTTGATGGGTAGTGCGCTATTCCAACGTCCGTATACAAAAAAAAAAAAAAACACTTTGCCTGTACTCTACTTACTACCGCTATGCGCGCGCTTTGCGTCAGTTCGGAGTGCTTCGCTTGCACACTATGCAGTCGCTGCGCTAATTTGAACTCCCTCGCTTCGCACACTATGCACACTCTATTCGAAGCGCTTCGGTTGTGTATACGTTGCACTAATCCTCACTCTGTCGCCTTAGCCGGCTTTAGAGCTACCCGTTTCGCCTTTGCTCGCACTGCTGCCGCAAAAATTTGCAAAGCTCTGCGCTTATGCCTTACTCGATGTACTTCCAGCCCCACTGCCTACGCCACACTTGTTACTGCCCACGATTTGCGCTGGTCTGCTTAAACGTCTGCTTAAACGTCGCTTCTTTGTTGAGTATTTCGACCACCTGCTTCTTGATTTCAATGACATCTTGAATGGTAGAAGCACCTGTCATCAGGTTGTCTACATATAAATCATTGTGGATGGCTCGAGCGCCGTTTGGATGCGATGCCATGTGTTCGCATGCCGGTTGCTGCAAGCACTTTGTGGCTAAATATGACGCACACGCCATACCGTATGTCATGGTTTGGAGCTGGTATGTGATGATACGATAGGTTATCTCGTCACTCCACAGAATGCATTGCCATTGTGCGTCTTGCTGGTCCACCAAGCTTTGTCGATACATCTTTGTGACGTCCGCCATCAGCACAAAGACATGCATTCTAAATCTAATAAGAATCGAAAACAGATCTTCTTGCACAATCGGTCCAATTCGAAGAATGTCATTGAGTGATTTGTCGTTGGATGTGCGGCACGACGCATCGAACACGACGCGAAGTTTGGTGGTGCTGCTATCCAACTTCAGGACTGCGTGGTGCGGTATGTAGTTAACGAAACTGCCAGGGTGAGGTATGCGAATCATGTGCTGAAGCTGGGTGTATTCTTTCATGAAAGAATGGTAGTCTCGCTCGAGATCTTTGTTGCGACGAAGTTTGATTTGGATGGACACTAATCGTTTTTGTGCTATTTCATAAGAGCTGCCCAATGATTGTGGTGATTCCTTGAAGGGCAATCGCACGATGAACTTATTGGTAATGGGGCATCTCCTTGTCGTCTCTTCGAAAAACCTCTCGCACTCAAATTCATCCAATTGTCCGACCAACAACAAGTCATAAAAAATACTCGCTCCTAACAGAAGATCATTTGGGCCTGGTTTATTAAAATTATCGTCAGCCAGGTTGATGTTCTTTGGTATGTTCCATGCGATGGTGTCTAATGGTGTGCGCGGTTGACATGTCGTTATTGCGTGCATGATGACTGCATCTATTGTTGAATATGCTGAGTGTTGAGCTCGTATCTCTACCTTGCATAAAAACTGCGACTATGTCATATGTTACATTTGAATACTTTTAGGAAATCGCAATTTACACAATTGCATAGGCACTTCACTTTGACTGTGCCCGTGATCAGACGTGTCGCAGCGTTCGTGTGTTTAATCACTAGCAGTGCGAGTGAGCGTAATAAAATAATAATAATAATGCTTTGCGCCCCGAACTGATTGCTTCCGAAGAAAAATACAATGACAGTCCTACGTTTAAGTGGCAAAATGTTCCAACTCGAAATGAGAAACGAACCAACGAGGGCTCTTCTAAATTCTATGAAAACAAAAAACAAATTCTTGTACGCCCAAATCGATTTGATTTGTTATCCGTTGACGAAGATACTTTACTGGAAACTGTTGGGTATTATAATTTAATCACAAATGAAACAGCAGGATCAAATTCACCTAAACCACCGTTAATAATACCAGAAGTAGTATATATAAATGAAATGATAAGCTTTATTAAAGGATGGACAAATTAGGCTAATGATAAATAACATTGAAACTTATAAAAAAAGTAAAACACTTAGAAATTAGCAAAATAAGTTATCACATACATATATCAACTTAAACAAGAAAGAGCAAGAATTCCAAGGCACATCAAATATGTAGGTAGCCTCAGCAAACTTTTTTTTTTGAACTTTTTTCATATTTTATTTTAATTTGAATTGTCAAATTTTGAATTCCGTTGTGATAAGAATACTTTCAGTACAATTCAAGGTAGTTGAAATGTTTTTAAAATGTAAGCTTTTAAAAGCAAAAACAAAATTAACAGAGCTCAAATTTTTTTTTTCATTTTTTTTACTGCTGCTACCTATTGAATGTGCCTTGAAGAATTCATTCTTCCACATGTATTGAAGACATTACAAAAACAATCACGTAACTAGGGCATAAAGTAAAGAAATGTTTACAATGTTTAAAGCGAAATAACAAAAAAGCCGTTGTCAATGTTCTTTTTCGATTTGAAGCCGAGCTCCAACAATAAGCAAATATACGAGCTTAAACACTTAAATAATGCAAATATTAAAGTCGAGCCTCCTCGGCAAACGAGTGACATGCTATCGATGTGAATAATATGTTTATACTAAAAGCTACTGTAAGAAACCACATAAATGTGTAAAATGCAATTTAATGCACCCAACTGATCAATGCACAAAACCGAACGATGTTTTACATCGCAGTTACCCACGAACGTGTACGTAGCATAGCGTAGACGGCGGTAGAATATCAATTTTACAAAAATTCATTACCGTAGCCTTAAAGCGCAGTTACCCACCGACGTAGAACGGCCGTAGGTGTCAGCTGATACGACCTATCTTATGAGAGCGCCTTGTTAATGAAAACTCACCACCGTTCGCTCAAATTATACAATGTTGCCATTGATTTATATATACATATGTATGTTTTTGCATAAAATTACACTATTAGTTAACATTTTTATAATGTAAATGATCGAATCGAAATGCTGACCTATTTAAATAATATAATCTGCTATATTCGGTAGTATTTTTCTAATAATTTAAGAATATTTCAAGTTTGGAAACTAAAAACTAAAAAAGTACGCGGTGGCAACCTTGTACGAGAATGATGAGAAAGAAAACAATCAGCTGATACGTTTCTACGGAAAAATCAAATTCGTAATTTTATAGGTATAATGTTAGTTTCAGAAACGCACTTCACAACCAAATTAAAATTAAAAATTATGACAAAGTCAACACTAATCACCCAAGCAACATGACTCATGCTGGATGTGCAGTTTTAGTTAAATGTAACAAGGAGTATGTATGTATTACTCGAACCAATTCAAAAACCATCTATACACAATCGGGCGTCTATCTTGGAGCAAGCGGCTTGCTATATAAACGAATTTAAAATTTCAACCCCCAGCAATGGGTTGTGCGCAGGGCTTGGGACCCGCCACGTAAAACAAGTATCCAATGAAAAGTAAAGCAAAGCCTCGGACAGGACCCATGCGACGTATACTACAGCTGCCATGTAAAGGAGCGCAAATTTGGTGACGGATTTGTGGTGGGAGAGAGACTTCGCCGTAAAGTACTGTCGTTCACTCCGGTGGACGAACGTCTCGCCACAATCCGCATCAACGCGGGATTCTTCAACATGCACTTTTACGTATGCTCCCGATTAGCGGTACCGTACAAAGCATTGATGATAATTTCTACACATTTCAAGTGCAGTGTTAGCAGCGACCCAACTGGCGCTGCTGCTGCGTTGGAAAGGTAGGCAGCGACCCAAAGGGTACTGCTACTGCGATGAGCGAGTTTTGTGTTTAACACGTTAAACGCTCTTGTGCATCAACATCAGGTTTTAACCAAATCTTGTTGAAAGGATGAATTCCTTAGAAAACACTTTCAATATTCTAACGATGCGTAGACAATAACCTACATCTTTATATTAGTGAAGTCTTATACGTTTATTGAGGGTGTGCTCGTTTATTCCTTCTCACCCGAACAACATAGTATGAGGCATATTCGCATAATAATAAACACACATCACTACACCTGTCGAATTGTAGAGCCTTTTCTACAATTGTAATTCGCTTTTGAAAAATGAAAATGCAAAAGCGCGATCAAGTTTTAAAATATTTTTATTCTCGACGTCTTTACTTGTCGAGGTATTTGAAGTCAATCCATCTTACAGCTAACTAGCCTAGATATGTTAGCGAAAAAATGAAGAATATTTCAGTGGAAAAGTCCTGATATTTGACCTTAACTAATTTTAAAGTGAAATATCGAATGATTTTGTGAGATAGCTAAACTATGATATCAAAGTGCGAAGAGTATGATAGCGAAGTTGTGCTTGTACATAAGCGAGTATGTACGTATGTCCATTTAAACATACACATGTACATGTGGGTGAGTATTATGCTGCAGCGAACAAGCGACGACGAATGTGCGAAATCAGCGACAATACAACAAAGGAAAACTGGAACTCCGACGAAGACACTAGCTAAATCAGCGATGCAGGCGACGACAGCGCCAACTGCACTAATGAGGTGCGTATGAGTGTGTGTGATGAGAGCGTGAATAGAAATATGATGATAACGTCGTCAGATTGGAAATGCAGGTGCGCCGACGATGAATTAGTACGGAGGGGCGTGAACATACTCCCCCCTTGAAAGCAAGGCTTTCAATGCGACTCAGATGAACTTGAGTTTTTGATTGGCAGTTTACATACCCTTGTAATAGCTCGTTTGTGAACGCCATCAGCTGTTTTCACTTCTACCACTCTAACCTTGCCATCGTCACCAGGCGCAGTGGCTGTGATGCGGCCCATGACCCATTTGAGTGGCGGTAAACAGTCTTCCTTCAGTAGCACTAGGTCGTTTACTCTAACATTAGGTGAGGCAGTGTTCCACTTCGAACACTTTTGAAGCTCCTTCAGATAATCTTGTACAATTTGGTAGCGGCCTAACATAGTTGAGCTGGCCGTTGTTGTTGGTTCAGGAATGGTGAGAAGCGATCGTCCGATGAGGAAGTGGCCCGGCGTAAGTGGACGAAGATCATTGGGGTCACTTGACATTGGAGTTAGCGGCCGACTGTTTACGATGGCCTCAGCTTGATAAACGATGGTGTGGAGTTCATCGTGTGATAGCACGTTGTTTCCGATAGCGCGACGCAAATGGTATTTGACAAGTTTCACCGCACTCTCCCACAGGCCTCCAAAGTGTGGGGACCTTGGTGGAATAAATTTCCATTCGATCCCTTCGTTTCTGCAGAATTCCTCAACGCGTTTGATAAGCAGAACTACTTTAAGGCTTCTTTTTGAAGAATCTATGTATCCATCAAACCTTTAATATTGGTACAATAAACCAACTCGTCCTCTTGGGCAAAGTAGGAAGTAAACATATTTACGTTTGTTAATGCAGCTCACACAGGGTGTTCGTTATTTAGAAATTAATGTCAGTTATGGTAAACATTTAAAAACAGTTATCAAAATAAAATTATGCCTACAAGTTAGCCCAAAAAAACCCTTTTTTTGAATAAAATTTTGCGTTTTGTAAAATAACCCTCCGTTCTGGAATTTTTTGAGTATTGTTTTAGTTTTCAGAACACCTAAATACATAGAAATCAGTTGGAAATATCCAGACAGCATTTTTGTTGCAGACATGTGTTATCGTTGCACCTTCAATGGTCCAAAAACACATTTTTGTGTACAAGTTCCTATAGAAATTTTGCAAAAATTTTCTATTTGTGAGTTGGAAAACGCTCAAAAACGGTTCAAATAAATTAAATAAGCTAACATTGAATAATTTTTTTTAAGTAAATGTATGAAAATCTCCATCTATTACTCACAGCGAGTGTTAAATTTCTGTGTACTACTGGGTTTTTTGCTCTCCTTACTTGTGTTGGAAACCACGTGCTTTGCCATTTTTTTCTTTCAACCTCGTTTATTTATAAAATCTACATCAAAGCGTAAGAAACCAACTATTACTATAATAGGCCCAATTCCCTTGGGAGTATTCGGTTTGCCCTGTTTGCCAATAGCTCCAGAATAAAAAAGTAAACTAACCCCAAAAAAAACTCGACATTAGTTAACTCTTTGCATTCCCAAATTTACCGATAGTAAATGATCCTAAGTACATCACTACTGAAGAAAATAAGTCGCTTAAGCATTTTTTTTTGCTTTGAGCATTAAGTAGTGAAATCAAATCAGTAAGTGAGCTGCCCCTTTTTGAATAATGTATGTGAAACATAAATTATAAGTGAATTAAATCCGCAATGTGTAGTCGCTGCAGACCAATTTCAGAACAAGGACGAAATCAATCAATTGTGACTGTTCAGCTAGGGAGTTAGCTAAACTATACAAGTGCAGCGTGCACTCAATTACAGAATTGATGTCTTTCAATTTGAAAGTATTACAATAGTTTTATTTTGTAATTGAATTGAAGTAAAATTCGAAAGTCAAATAATTAAAGCCGCTGATGGCAAAAATGAAGTAATAGAAAAACGTTATAATAAATTAGATAAAAAACTAGTCGTTGACCGGCAGAGCGCTGTTGTTTGGCGCGTTGTTCAAACGGGAATCATCGAATATGCAATACGAAAACGTTGAAGGGCAGGAAGGCAAGAATAATAGATAACAAGATTACGCAGTCCCAAAAATGTGACGTCAGCGCAGCAGCCAGTTGTGAAGATGGCGGAGAGAAGGAGTAGAGAATGAAAAAACAGATAGTTAAGCAACTTTTACATAGAGCGGGCCATTTAAAGTTCCTTCGTTTCATTCCGATATTTCTTTATTTTTTCTTAATATTTGTGAACATAAAAAAACAAAACATAAGCTTTGATGTAAATTAAGGTGTATGCAAGCAAAAACAACAAAAAGTATAAGCAAATATTGACATTAACAATTTCAACTACTTGAACCATGTGAACCACATGCAAGGAAATTGCTTGTTTACAAAAGGGTACCGACGTCACAACTGTCAAGTTCGGCAAAACCAAAGTAAAGGTACCCCGGAATGCGTCATCTCTTGTTTGCTGCATCATGGCAGGAAGGTGCCAGTTACCCTCTGACGTTGCCACTAGGTTGTAAAAGATGAATTGCGGCGAAAATGGGCCAGCTGCTACTCCCAAAGCTGGATTAAGTCCATGTCTTCAACAGACACCAAACGGTGTCGTACTGATAACTTTCGACCTCTTTAACCTACGGAAGCAAATCGATATTACTTAGTGTACGGTTTATGTAAAGCAGTATATACCCAACACCTCGCTGGTCATAAATTGTCAGTTGCTTGGAAACACCACAAAACATTGCAAGAGAAAATCAGTATGCAATAACTAGAGCCTACGTCTTTATAAGCCCCTAAAACTTAAGTATTTTTTGTGATAATTGTTAAACGAGTACGGTTCAATCAGCCTCTTCAAACATCTGTCCAAAATTCATGGAAGCGAAACCAAAACAAAAATCAAAACTACAAAAAAATTCACCTTACGAGAAGCCATACAAATATACAACTGAACTGTTTCTCTCCCCGAAAACGCATTTTCATTCACATGTACTTCCCAAGTAACACGAATAAACAGAAAATTAACTAAAATGAAAACTTGGACTTTTCAATTCAGAATTATCTTCTCCCTAAATATCTGATCACCAATTCTCTCCCCGAAAATGCATTTTCATTCACATTTACTGCTCAAGTAACACGAATAAACAAAAATTAACTAACATGAAAACTTGGACTTTTCAATTCAGAATTATCTCCTCCCTAAATATCTGATCACCAATTATCTGATTACTGTAGGCGCAAGGGCTCGTTTACTTGTTCTTGATAGGGTATCATAAGCTGTCGACAGCTTTTGTGTTACGTATTCTGCGTGGGGTCCAAAACTTAGTATATCGCCAATATTCACTCCAAGGTACTTTAACTCGAAGATTTAATAGTGTGGCTATTTAATTAAAATACTGCCACCTTAAATGTCTTGCTGCTACTTATTTAAACTGCTTCTATTTTTTCCGCTGCTACGGATAAGCTTACACTATCCAATGTCAGGTTTTAACCAAATCTTGTTGAAAGGATGAATTCCTTAGAGAACACATCTTCAATATTCTAACGATGCGTAGACAATAACCTACATCTATATATTAGTGAAGTCACATACGTTTACTGAGGGTGTGGTCGTATATTCCTTCCGAAGAACATAGTATGAGGCATATTCGAATAATAATAAACACACCAATATGAAAATTTCAAACGAAAATTTCCATTTTTTCCAAAAATTCAGTAGAATATCTTAGATATATAATAATATATAAAAAAAACAACTGTGAAACCTATTTAAGTTTCAACGATAAAAAATCTAACTTCAAAGAATTCAAAATCTAATTTTTAAGACGAGCAAGACAATAGGAAATTTATACTTAATTTCTCTCTAATAGTGAAACATATAAGAGTGCAAAAGTATAAATTAATCAGGGCGAGCCAACACTTGAGCCTTTTACAAAAATAAAAGACGCTTTACATTTGTAAATTATATAATTTCAGCCTGACTTAAAAATAATATTTTAAAATTAAGACAGTTACTTCCTAAAAAGTGCTGTTCTCTCTCAGAATAAGAAAAGTTTCTTGAATAAACATATTTCGTTTATAGCTCGAACTCTTAGTCAACCTGGACAAAACTACTGCACGAAAGTAAGTAACTTCTCGCTTTTATTTGGTCACATTAAAAATTAAGAGACTTCAAGTAGCAGATCTAACATAGTTCACCAACCAGGAAATTGAAAAGCATTACAAATTTTTAAATGCTTTTAGTAAGAGAGATGAAAACTTTAATCCGGTTAGACAATACAACATAAAAATATTCAGTCAGTCTTACTTAATTACTTAATTGGGGCATCAACCGCCACAGCGACTTTGGCCGAGGTCAACAAAACACGCCAGCTGTTCCTATCTCTTGCTAACTGGCGCCAATTGGAAATCCGTGCCAAGTCTTTTTCCACTTGGTCTTTCCAACGCAGAGGAGGTATTCCTTTTTTTCTGCTACCACCAGCGGGTATCGCGTCAAAAACCTTCAGGGCTTGAGCTATTTCATCCATTCGAACGACGTGGCCCAGCCAGCGGATTCGCTGGTTCTTATATAATGTATACGTCTTTGTACAACTCGGACAGCTCATCGTTCCATCGTACGCGGTATTCGCCGTCGCAAAGACGTAAAGGTCTATACATAAATCTTTCGAAGAATCTTTCTCTCGAACACTCCAAGAGCCCTCTCATCTGATGTTGTCATCGTCCATGCTTCTGCGCTATACAATAGGACGAGCATGATGAGAGACTTATAGAGTGTGATTTTTGTCCGTCGAGAGAGGACTTTACTGTGCAATTGCCTACTCAGTCCGAAGTAGCACTTGTTGCAAAAGAGATTCTGCGTTGGATTTCAAGTCTGACGCTGTTATTGGCGTTAATGCTGGTCCCTAAGTAAACGAAGTCCTCTACTTTTTCAAATATATAACTGTCAACAGTGATGTTAGATACCAGTCGTGAACGTGCCGACTGTCTGTTTGATAACAGGAGATACTTCGTCTCGGTCATCTCCAGACCCATTCGCTTCCAGATTGGAGAAGGCATGACTAACTGTTGTTAAGACCGATGATAACAATGTCATCGGCTTACGCCAGCAATTGCACATTCCTATAAAAAATCGTTCTGACTGATTTAGTTCTGCGGCTCGAATTATCTCTCCAGCATCAGGTGCCTTACTGACGAAGCCTCACGACTAATTCAGTCACTTAAAGTAACAAACAACAACTATAGTACGGCTCTAGATCTTATAGTCAGCCGTTTCAACAACAGTCGTTTAATCTTCTAGTCACATATGCAGCAAATTTGTGACCTCTCCAATCAATCGTCATCGAAAACCTCTTCGCTTCGCAACTTCATCGACACAATCAACGTTAATCTTCTGGCAATGCAGTCCTTGGTAACATAGGAACAAATTGGTGAAGCAATTATTTTACACGTTATAACACGAAAGCTTGATTCATCCCCGATGAATATTCTAAGCTGTTGAACAACCAACTCATCAACAAAAATTCTAAACTTAACGCTGTCACCATTTATGTATAACTATCTCATCCGAGTAGGAGGAAGAGTAAAAAACTCAACCCTAAATAGCTTTGCCAGCAAGCCGAGTTACTGCATCGTACCCTTTTGAAACTACAGCTATCAGCTACTCCAAAAATTATAGGTCGCTCACCAATCAAGGGGTACATCGCAGTCTTCATTTGCTTTACGACAAAGGCTGTATACTTTTAGATTGCTCCTGATTTATCGATCGTCCATTATCGCCTCAGACAATGCAAAAAATTTCGTGGGTGCTAACCGAGAGTTACGAGAACTTCTTCAAGCTTTTATAGCACAAGCACATGTATAACGCATTGAGGAATTCTGCAGAAAAGAAGGGATCGAATGGTCAAGGTCACCACACTTTGGAGGCCTGTGGGAGAGTGCGGTAAATCTTGCCAATACCATTTGCGTGGAGCTATCGGAAACAACGTGCTATCAAACGATGATCTCCACACCATCGTTTGTTAAGCTGAGGCCATAATAAAAAGTCGACCGCTAACTGCAATTTCAAGTGACCCTAATGATCTTCGTCGCTTTACGTCTGGCCACTTTCTCATCGGACGATCGCTTCTCACCATTCCTGAACCAACAACAACGGCCAGCTCAACTATGTAAGGCCGCTACCAAATTGTACAATATATCCAACAGCAGTTCTGCCGTCGTTGGCAGCAAGATTATCAGAAGGAGCTTCAAAAGCGTTAGAAGTGAAACACTGCCTCACCTAATTTTAGATTAAACGACCTAGTGCTACTGAAGGAAGACTGCTTGCCATCATGCATGGTGTTTAAGTCCCTCCCTACTAATTCAACGTCGGCGCACCTGCATTTCCAATCTGACGACGTTATCATCGAATTTCCATTCTCGCTCTCATCGCACACACTCACACGCATCTCATTATTGCTGTTGGCGCTGTCGTCGCCTACGTTGCTGACTTTGCTAGTATCTTCGTTGCAGCTCCAGTTTTTTTTTTGTAGTATTGTCGCTGGTTTCGCACATATATAAGTTAGCACCATAGCCTGACCATAAGCAGTTCTGTCATAATACAATAACAACAACGCTGTGTCTCAGCGGGTCGAAAGTTCACTTAATATTTAATAAGAACGTTGTGCAACCAAATGCAGTCAACACAAATAACAATACTGCTGTCTCAGCATTGCATAAGCACATTTAGTATTTTAACCAAATAAAATACGCTCACACAATTAAGCAATGTTCTGCAAATCCAACAACAACAACGACTTCACATTTCGCCAGCACTAACTTCAAGCAAAAGTAGTGCCGACGCAATATGAACCCGCTGTCGCCCAAATTGGGTTGCCTCAATCTGCATAGTTAGCATAACTCACCTTTTATATGTAAATAAACAACATATGTAATTTAGAATAAGTAAGTAAATAACTTTATTTCAGTATTGAATATAGCGAGTAAGTGAAGAAATTGTATAAAAAGGAAAAGATAATAAAATGTACAAGTTCATTTGACCATCTGACGCGTTCTGTTTGATTCCGGTGGCTCGAGGTAATAATTGGCGGCCGACTGTGGTTTAGTGAGTTTAAAGTGCACTCAACAAAATTAAGAACTTAGTGAAGATCCTACTATATAAATTTAGTTATCGCTTCAAAAAGTGAAATATTACAAAGTAACAAAGAATTTTTTGTACTAAAGGACATATTTTCAAGGACTAAGAATAAAAAGTGCACAAAAAACACTACCCGGTCAACACCGATGATTTTACAAATAAAACGTAATACTGCAATTAAAAACGAAGATCGTGTAATATAAAAACGAAATTCGGCAAATAAACGCGTTATAACTGTAAAGTTTAATCGGAAACAAACAAATCATCATCCAGTTAATCCTGTGTTAAACCTGAGCTTGAAGGACAGCAGCCGCTGACAGAAAGAGGCTCATCAGCCAGCAATCACCAATCAACAAACGTTAAGGAATAGTGACTCAACCCGCTTCATTAGTAAGGGCATAAACCCCCTAAAGAGGAACCAGCGGACCGCCCGACAAATTCAAAGGATGAAAGCTGTGAACTTCATACTATTGTAAGACTTAGTGTTAAGTTATCTAAATTTCATTTGAAAACAATTTTGCCCGTTATTCTGTTCAATTTAATTTAAAAGAAATATTTTAGCCTTATTAAAGTGCAAATATTGTGATTCTCTAAAATAAAAAATATTTAGTAGCATACAAAATTTTGTTAGAGCGCATTTACTGCGAAAGTTCATATAGAAGAAATATTTTATTTTATTTTTAATTACAAACAATTCATAAAACAGATTAAAATGAATGAACAGATGCAGGAGGCAATAACTCAGCTCACTGGCGCCGTAAACGCACAGATCGAGCAAATGAAAATAATGAATAATAGGATAACCCAGCTAAAGGCCAGGATTAGTCCACACAATGAGAGTAATCTTGAAAATACTCCTAGTCGCTTGACGGAAGCGGATCTAGGTGAAATATGTAAGCTACCGGACAGTGTCAAAAACCTTCAAACATTTGAAGGTGATCCTGTGCAATATATGTCCTGGATTCACAGCGTTGAATCCATACTGCAGGACTATGAGGTAGTCAAGACCAGGCCAATATACAGGGCCATCTTACGACATATAAGACAAAAGGTCAGAGGTCCTGCGGACACTGCCTTAATTTCCTACAACATTTTCGACGGTGATTGGGGAAAAATTAAAACGTGTTTGTCACTGCATTATGCAGACAAACGCGATCTAAGAACCTTGGAGCACGAATTAGGTTCTTTATCGCAAAGAAATTATAGCAGAGAACAATTCTATGCACGGATAAACCACCAACTGTCCTTGATCATCAATAAAATAAAAGGCCAAGATTATTCTATAGAAACGAGTTCTGCACTTGTAGAAACCTATAGAAATAGGGCCTTAGACGTATTTATAAGAGGGCTGACAGGTGAATTATCAAGGATGCTAGTCATCCAAAGCCCACAGAAACTACCTCAGGCGTATGCCTCTTGTCTGGAAATTCAGAATCTTAATTTAAGGAATTACTCAATTTTCCCTAAAAATCTGGGCACATCAAACCAAACGCCTAACACAAAATATCAGTCAAAACAAACACCGAGAGAACTGAACTTTAATGAAAAAAATCAAATTTGTAACAAAAACAACCAATCACAAGCTCCGCCACCTCCTAGGCCAACGCAACCAAAACCACCGGTCCCGAGGGACGTAGATCCATCACTCCATTCGCGTAAGGTTAATTATATAAACAGGCCAGATAACCCTGTAACAAAAACATATAAAGGTTCATCTAATATTTTAATTGAAGACCAAGAAAGTGAGGGGACAAATTTTATAGAAGAAGCCTCTCTAGCGTACCTTATATAGAACTTTACACTAAAAGTGGAAAAGTCCTGCAATTTCTTGTATGTAGATACCGGAGCAAACAAAAATTTTGTATCTAAAACAATTGCAAAAAAATCCAAAAAAATTAACAAACTCTTTAAAGTACAAGGTAAATTTTTTAAAAGTATAGGGATTGAAACACAATTTTACTTCTTTGTACTATCTAACTTAAAATCGTTTGATGGCATAATCGGCGACGATACACTTAGGGAGCTAGAAGCCATAATTGATAGAAAACACGACATTCTGCATACAGGAGATGTTAAAAACAAGCTAGAAGCAAAAATTTCTAAAGAATTAAGAAATATTCGAAACACATCGACTAGCGATGACGAAATTGAAGAAATTTTAGGAAAAGACGCTGAGATTTTCGGGCCAGTCTCGGACAAAGAGATTGTTGCCACGAGTGTCCGCGCCGAGATTAGAACCAATACGGAGGAATCAATTTATACAAAATCGTACCCGTACCCTACAAATCTTAGAGTTGAGGTGGACAGACAAATAACAGAATTACTAGACAACGGAATAATAAGACCGCCAAAAAGTCCATACAACGCACCCTTGTGGATAGTCCAAAAAAAGGCCGGACCTTCCGGGGAAAAACGATTTAGAGTCGTTATTGATTTCAAACGCCTAATTACTGTAACAATTCCCGATGCCTACCCTACTCCCGATATCAATAACAAGCTAGCTAGTCTAGGTGAGAGTAAGTATTTCACTACTCTAGACCTTACCTCCGGATTTCACTAAATCAGGATGAAGGAAAAGGACATTGAGAAAACTGCATTCTCAACAGCCAACGACAAGTACGAGTTTACGCGACAGCCGTTTGGGCTAAAAAATGCCCCTTCTATTTTTCAGAAAATGATCAACGACATTCTCAAACCCCTGATTGGGAAATCGTGCTACGTTTATATTGATGATATCATAATAATGGGAAGGAACAGGAAAGAACATCTGAGGAATTTGGAAGATGTATTTTCAATTTTGCAAAAGGCAGGATTAAAAGTTAATCTCGAAAAATCCAAATTTCCTAAAACAAAGGTAGAATTTTTGGGTCACGTTATAACACAAAATGGTATTTTGCCAGACCCAGAAAAAATATCTGCCATAAAAAATATTTCTATTCCGAAAAACCTCAAGGAACTAAAGAGTTTCCTTGGCCTTGCATCTTACTACAGAAGGTTCATAAAGGACTTCGCAAAAATTGCCAAGCCACTAACAAATTTAACTAGAGGCGAAAATGCGCAAATAAAGGCAAGCCAATATAAAAAGGTAAACATTTCACTTACGGGTGAAAGTCTGAAATCATTTAAGGACATAAAAACGTTGCTTATGTCCTCTGAAATTCTGGTATTTCCAGACTTCAATAAATCCTTCATTTTAACGACGGCCGCTTCCAACACTGCAATTGGAGCAGTCTTTTCACAAGGGGAAATCGGTAGAGATAGACCCATAACTTATATTTCTAGATCACCAAATAAAACCGAGGAAAATTACTCGACGATAGAAAAGGAAATGCTCGCCATAGTATGGTCGCTCGACAGGCTAAGGACTTACTTGTACGGAGCCAAAGAAATAAGAATCCTTAGTGACCATCAGCCACTGACGTTCGCATTAAGCAACAGCAACAATAATGCCAAACTCAAAAGGTGGAAAGCAAGGATAGAGGAATATAATTACAAACTTTTTTATAAACCATGGAAGACCAATGTTGTCGCAGATGCGCTCTCCAAGCTTCCCATGGAACTTAACTCGTTGACATCGTCAACATCTTCAGATGGAAATTCACAACATAGTGCATAAGAAGATAGCTCGAAGCTCCTTTATCACTGTGAAGCACCATTAAATGTATTTAAAAATCAGATTGCGTTCCTATAGGGGAAAGAAGAGGTCATCCACGAAGAACCTTATCCAAGGTATCACAGGCACCGTATAAAACGCGAAAGTTATACTTTTAAATCCTTGATAGAAATATTGAAAAAATTCCTCAATGCAAATATATTAAATGGAATTAAAATACCCGAAAAATATATTCCTTTACTACAGGAAGTATACCAGGACCGATTTTCTAAATTCCGTGTCAGGATTACACAGAGACTAGTGACAGACATTTCTGACGACGAACTTAAATTTAAAATAATACAAGAGGAGCACAAAACAGCTCACAGAAATAGCAGGGAAAACAAAGACCAAATCTTAGAGAAATATTATTTTCCCCAGATGACAAAGCTCATAAAAAATTACACCAAAACTTGCGAAATACTGCACATTGACATAATCGAAATGGCAGGTGAAAAGTTCATAACTTGTGTGGATAAATTCTCGAAAATTGCCAAATTTTTCCGAATAAAAAACAAATCGGTATTGCATATTAGAGACAAATTAATAAAACTTCTCCACTATTTTTCAGTTCCAAAACTACTAGTAATGGACAACGAAGGCAGTTTTGTTAGTCCGATAACACTCAATTACTTACAAAATTTAGGTATTGAAATTTATTTAGCACCACCCCAAAAGAGCGAAGTTAATGGTGCAATTGAACGCGTTCACTCTACGATTTTTGAATTTGTTAGGTGCCTTCAATCGGAGTATCCCGACTGTTCACTTAAGGAAGTTATCAATATTGCTGTTGATAGATTTATTAACACAATACACTCGGTTACAAATAAGAAGCCTGCCGACATTTTTTTCGGCAGAACACAAAGAATAAATTATCAGGACCTAACAAATTTTAGGGACATAGTAAATGTTGACCTTCGGAATGAAATAGCTAGGAAACAAAGGAACATGCTGAAAAATCATAACAAGAAAAGGACAAAGCTAGGCTAGGAACCAGGGGAAATTGTCCTAAAGAAGGATAAACAAATCAAAAGTAAAACAAAACCTATTTTTAAAAAGGAGACTGTAGCTAAGAATAATAATGTTACTATAACAACATCTAGTAATAAGAAAATCCACAAATCTCATCTAAAGAATTAATACACGTATACCTTTCAGACTACTTACGTTATGACAAACAGTATAAAATAATTGAATACCGTATTAAGACAAGTAATGGAATCTTAGATGGATATAACAAAATCATAGGATAGATAAGGATAACGTACAGCTGTTTGAACAACAGCCAAACAGGGAATTGTTCATTCACAACTCTTTAGTAAAGCAGATATCGCGAATGTTCTCTCACAAACGGAGACATTACCCTTTAAAAACGAACTACAAGCGCTTAAGTAGGCTGAACCTTCAATGATTATTAAGAATTCACTCCTTCTATACGTAATTTCATTACCAAAATCTGAAGATACTCTTTTTAACAATATTATTATTCGTTCAACTATTAAAAATAACAAGCGAGTTAACTTAGAACTTTTCAATTCTGAATGAAACTATAACCCTAAACGATGTTACTTACACAAACTGGCAAAGTAGCTCTTACCAAGTCTTGCCTCCAATACTTCAAAACAACCTAACCGAGAACGATATTAAATTAGATCTGAATTATTTGCATAAACTTCATTTAACCAATGTGAACAAACTAGAACACATCTCATCAAGAAATAGCATTTCAATTGGTACAAGCCTTACAGCCATTCTTATTGCAATAATTCTATCATTTGCTTTTTATGCCATACTTAGACCAAAGAACAAATATTAATTTTCCGCCAATAATAGATTACCCACAAATTTCAGTAAAACAATAAAACTGATGCTCAAGATGGGGGGAGTTAGCACCATAGCCTGACCATAAGCAGTTCTGTCATAATACAATAACAATAGCGCTGTGTCTCAGCGTTGCGAAAGTTCACTTAATGTTTAATAAGAACGTTGTGCAACCAAATGTAGTCAACACAAATATTAATACTGCTGTCTTAGCATTGCATAAGCACATTTAGTATTTTAACCAAATAAAATACGTTCACACAATTAAGCAATGTTCTGCAAATCCAACAACAACAACGACTTCACATTTCACCAGCACTAACTTCAAGCGGAAGTCGTGCCGACGCAATATGAACCCGCTGTCGCCCAAATTGAGTTGCCTCAATCTGCATAGTTAGCAAAACTCACCTTTTATATGTATAAATAAGTACATATGGAATTTATAATAAGTAAATAAACAACATAGATATGTAATTTAGAATAAGTAAGTAAATAACTTTATTTCAGTATTGAATATAGCGAGTAAGTGAAAAAACTGTATAAAAAGGAAAAGATAATAAAATGTACAAGTTCATTTGACCATTCTGTTTGATTCCGGTGGCTCGAGGTAATAATTTGTATGTTTAAATGTACATACGTACATACATGTGGCAACACCTTGTACTCCTAAACTTTTTATTTCCGAGTGCAACCATGCGCACTATTAGTTTTGACATTTTGCTTTTGTATTCGTTCATCATTCTATTGCATTGTAATCGTTCTTGTTAAGAAAAATAAAATTTTGTTTTTCCTCTCTCTTCTGGATTGGACTTCAAGCAAACCACACGTTTTATTTTTGCATACCTCATCATCTCTAATTGGTGACCACAGGCAAGTTTTGCTAAATTTAGTTAAATAATTTTCCTTTGCAAAATGAACGATAGCATGGCGGTGACGGATGGCGGCAGCGGTGTAGAACTAACTCCAACACAAAATACTCTGCCTCGAATTCCGCTGCCCACGATGTCGGAAGATAACATTGAGACCTATTTTTATTCGCTAGAATTTTGGTTCGAGGCTTCGCGCGTTTTCTCTGACTCCGCGAAATTTAACATAGTTCTAGCAAGTGTACCACCGGCAAAATTAATAGAGATGCGTACAATTATCGAAGGTGCACCTGCTGCAGACAAGTTCAATTACATTCGCCGAAAACTTATAGATAATTTTGCGGAGAGTCAGCAACGTCGCCTTCAACGCGTTTTGAAGGAACTTCGTCTGGGAGATCGTAGACCCATTGATCTGTATAACGAAATGCGTCACACTGCTGGTCCCGCCCTGAGTGAGAGTATCCTACATGATCTCTGGGTAAGCCGTATACCACCATACGCTCAATCTGCTATTATTGCAACGAACGTTCCGATCAATGACAAAATTAAAATCGCAGACTCCATTACGGAATGTTTACCGCTAAAGGACGGGACAGAGATTTGCGAGGTTAGCACCGAAATACAATCTCCGGGTGAGATAGCAAGTCTGCGAGCCGAAATAGCTGCACTTTTGAAACGGGTGGGGCAGTTAGTAGGCGATAGCAACGCTAGGGTTAGTCAGCGTAGCAGATCTGCATCGCGCGGCCGACAGGTTATACAAAATGCACCTTCCATTTGTTGGTATCACGCCAAGTTCGGTACAAAAGCTACGAATTGTCGCCAGCCGTGCACATTCACCCCACCAGAAACATCAAGCAATCGTCAATAGGCTAGCTCGGCTAATTCAATATCAGAGCTCGGCAAACACTATGATATGCAGAAAAGTCATCGTCTTTGCATATATGACACGTCAGCTAGAATGAGTTTTTTGGTTGACTCCGGAGCAGACATCTCCGTCATACCCAAATCGATGAAACTAGCTCGGGCTCGCCCATCGTCTATATCACTGTTTGCCGCAAATGTTTCCACCGTTGAAACGTATGGTAAAGTCATGCATAAACTCAACTTAAGCTTACGCCGTGAATTCCTATGGAATTTCATAATCGCCGACGTCTCGCAAGGCATACTTGGCGCTGATTTTCTAGGCCATCATGGTTTGGTCGTCGACTTGCAAGGGCAGTGCCTTGTGGATCGCACCATTTTGGTAAAAACACCGTGTTCAGTTGCGCAACATAATTTTACGAACAATTCCTCAAATACTTCGCAAAATTTTCTGACCTTTTAAAAGAGTTTTCGGAAATCACCTGTCCATCACGACCGGGAATACAAATAACGCTTCAGTTGTTCATCATATTTCCACCACTGGCCCGCCGGTCTGCGCTTAAGATACTACAACTTAACAATTAATGTGGCCAAATCGCAATTTGGAGTTGCTAACCTAGAGTTCTTGGGCCACACTATGACGAAAGATGGCATTCGCCCACTGTACAGCCGCGTTGAAGCGTTGTTGAGCATTAAACTTCCGAGAGTTGCGAAAGAGCTCAAGCGCTTCTTAGCCATGCTTAGTTTTTATCGGGGGTTCCTTCCGAACGCCTTAGAGTTACAAGGACTACTCTTTGCGATGGTAACGGGCAACAAGAGAAACGATAACACAACGCTCTGTTGGACTGAAACTGCTAAAGGTAATTTTGAAGCTTCAAAAGATCAGCTCGCAAGCTGCGCTATGTTAGCCCATCCCTTACCAGTGGCAGAACTATCCTTGTGGGTGGATGCTTCCCTTTTTTCAGCTGGAGCAGTTTGAAATCAAATCGTTGACGGAAAACTTCAACCTCTGGCATTCTTTTCACGGAAGTTTACGCCAGCTGAGACGCGATATAGCACGTACGACCGTGAGTTGACCGCGTTATATTTTGCTATGCGCCATTTTCGCTACATGCTAGAAGGTCGCACCTGCCACGTTTACACAGATCATAATCCGTTAGTATTTGCATTTCGACAGCAGCTGCACAAGGCTTCGGATCGTCAGGTCAGGCAGCTAGATTTCGTATCGCAAATTACAACTGATATCCGGCATGTTAAAGGTAGAGACAATGTAACTGCCGACTTATTGTCGCGGATTCAATCGATCACGGCCGCCTCTATTAATTATGAAATCCTCGCCGAGGATCAGGAGAACGACGAAGAATTACAAGCGTACTTAAACGGTAACATTCGCTTAAATTGAAATCTTTTATTTTACCTTCCAGCTCGCAAACGGTTATTTGTGACATGTCCACACGTCGCCTCCCTTACATCAAAATTTCGACAAACTTTCCTACAGGCTACGCATAATCTGTCGCATCCCGGCATGCGCGCAACCGTAAAGATGATGGCAGACCGATTTGTATGGCCAGGTATTTCACGCGATAGCAGATCTTTTGCGAGAAGTTGCATTCAATGCCAACGCAGTAAGGTCATCCGGCACAACAAAAGCCTGTCCCACCCAACGCTTTGGGCACTTGCACATCGACATAGTTGGCCCATTCCCATTATCGGAGGGCAATCTGTATTGTCTAACTGTAATCGATCGGTTTACGCGGTGGCCAGATGCAATACCTATTCCTAATATGACTGCCGTAGTCGTTGCCAAAGCGTTGCTGAGTGGTTGGATAGCACGTTTCGGAGTACCCATCAATATAACGTCAGATCTCGGTCGTCAGTTCGAGAACGCGGTGTTCCAGCAATTACTTAAGTGCCTTGGCGTGTCGCACCTGAGAACGACTTCGTATCATCCTCAATGTAATGGGCTAATAGAACGATGGCATCGAACGCTCAAGTCTGCTATCCTATGCCATAATGTAGAGCAGTGGACGGCCTATTTGCCTCTCATTCTGCTTGGTCTTCGTTCAGCATACAAAGACGACATCGGCTGTACACCGGCAGAATTAGTGTATGGAACGTCATTGCGATTACCTTCAGACCTTTTCATCGAGCAACCTAGAATGCCGAACGAAACGGAAACGGTACAGGAGGTACGACGTATCATGCGAGAACTACGACCTGTCAACACAAGTTGGCATACAAAGCAAAAGACATTCATCCAAAGCGATCTCAAGTCCTGTGGCCATGTCTTCATTCGCGACGACTCTGTTAAGCCGTCATTATAAGCGCCATATAAGGGACCGTACAAAGTTGTGCACCGCTCGCCGAAATACTTTGAAGTTGATATTAATGCTAAAAAAGTAAAAGTCTCCATCGATCGTCTAAAGTCAGCCTTTGTAGTAACATCTACGACTCTCTAGGAGGAGGGTACTCTGGCAACACCTTGTACTCCTAAACTTTTTATTTCCGAGTGCAACCATGCGCACTATTACTTTTGAAATTTTGCTTTTGTATTCGTTCATCATTCTATTGCATTGTAATCGTTCTTGTTAAGAAAAATAAAATTGTGTTTTTCCTCTCTCTTCTGGATTGGACTTCAAGCAAACCACACGATTTATTTTTGCATACCGCATCATCTATATACATATTCACTTATGTACCAGCACAATTCCGCTATCATACTCTTCGCACTTTGATATCATAACTTATATATCTCAAAAAATTAGTCGATATTTCACCTTAAATTTAGTTATGTTAAATATCAGGACTTTTCCACTGAAATATTTTCCATTTTTGCGCTCACATACTTAGTCTAGTTAGCTGTACGAATTAATTACTTAACTATTTACTTACGCTTTTGCATTTTTATTTTCAAAAGCGAATTACAATTGTAGAAAAAGCTTTACAATTTGCCAGACACTATACAATTTTTGCCACTATAGTTTTTTTTCTCTTTAGTTGAATAATCAATGAGTAAATTTTTACTCAGTTAAAACTGAATTTATATACACATGAATTAAATATTCTTAAATACAAATCATTATAAATGAAATCGTGTTTGTTTGATCCCCAAGTAGATATGAAATAAAATTTTAATACTTTATCAGCACACTTTTTTTTGTATGAGTAAACTTCGTTAAAAAAGGGTATAAGCCCCCACAGTGAAGCAACCCTCTTCAAATTTATTTTTTGGCGCAACTGCAGATATGTCAAACTCGCTTATATGGGCTTGTAACATGTATTCACAGATACTAATACATGTAAAACCTCCGCATGCGCACTACGTACATTTGTACTAAATAAGCTGAAGAATATCATCCTTAAATAGAAATTGAGCCTTGCTATGGAATCGATGTTAAAAAAACTAACGAGTAGGTGGTTGTTGAGATGGATAAGGCTGTAAGTCTCAAAAATGAGCGAGTGTCCCACAATATATGTGCAAACAATTTATCAGGTTTAATAAAATAAATTATTATAATGGCGGCGATACAGGGTTTATATGTAACACATTTAAGTCGAGGTTGAAGAACACTTAATGCTTTAACTTCTTTAAGATCACATTTTAATCAAAATAAGTAATAATTCTGCTTCGGTCAAAATGAAATATTTACTGTCGGATTCTGTGTTCTTATATATGTACAAATTATTTGAATATGATTTATTGAGTTCTGGTCTTAAACTAAACTTACAAGTAGAAGTCAACTTATAGCTAACCTAATCTGCTTTGGTGGCTGATGGCTTCGCTGCTGGCTGTGCTGCTGGCTCCGCTGTTCATACAGTCCCCTCTTCAGCACAAACATACTCCCACGATCTATGATATTAGATGCGCTGTTGTTGCAGGTGTTCATTTTGCAAGCTCAGCATAAACGGTGTTGTGCAGTGGCTGGCGACAAACTCAACATAATGATATTATGGAGTAGCTGGTGATAACTCCTCCCCTGCCAAGTTGGGGCCGTCCTCGGTCCTTTCCAATGCTTTGTCTATTGTTATTGTCTTTTTTGCCTTTGTTTGAATTTCCAAAAAAATAAACAAATAAGCGCGACGCCTACGACAATGATAGTGACGCTACAAATACCAATTGTTGATCGCTTTTCTAAATCTGAATACAGCCCGTTAATGAGTTGCCTATTTTGTATGCTATGATACTTTAAGTATGGCAAGCTGATTATTTCTTTGTATTCTCTAAAATCTATTTCTGCGTTCAGCGGAATTTCAGCTGTTCTCATGGGCGTAGTCTTTTCGTTGAAATATTTCGTTTCATTAATTATAAATTGCTTCTCGAATGTGATCACATAAGTACCCTTAGTTAAATTAGTGGTACGGTTAACGTTTCTTATTGTCACAGGTGCATCATTCACAATTACAAGGCCATCACTGATTTCCTTAATGGGCGGCATGTGGCTGAAGGTTGTTCCGCATTGGGCTTTTAAATCGGACATTAGTTGTTGCGCGCAGCTTCTTTTTTGTGATATTTTACAAAATGGTTTTATTGCTTCAGCACAGTCAGCTATAGAAAATGATTTTTTTTCGCAAACGGCTACTGAATCTTCCTCCAAGTCCAGCTTCGTAAAATTGTGGGCCACCGGGAAAATTAAGAGTTTCTTACATACTATACTAGGTTTCGGATATTTAATAAGGAATATTATAATATTATTACTTTGTAACACTTTAAACTTAGAGACTAACATTACATCCGTTATTGTCGTGTTTGTGAGGTGCTCATGTTCCAGAAACGAATTTATATCGTGATTATCAAGTAACAAGGGATTTAAAATACCAATTTTTGCCAGAGTGATTGAAAATATAATATTATCTAACTGAATAACTATCGCTCTATTGCGGGGAAGCAGCATTTCAAACAGGTAACCAGTATCGATTTTTTCCTTCTTTACCTCCTTAACTATTTTATTCACTATTTCTGTTATATTATTAATCTGTTCCTGAAACTGTGAGTTGATTTGTACCTGGTGCTTATTTGCATCTATTAATTCCTCTATTTTTATGGTTGTTTTTTGAAAGTCATCGAAATCCGGGGTTCCAGCTATTATTTTGAGTGTCGTTCCTAGGAAATTTAAGCTGCGAGCCCTTCTGGGTCGAATGTTTATTGTTTTTAGCAATTGTTGAATGTGATTAAAATCGGCCTCTAGTAATTTAATCATAGCGGAGGATGGAAAGATGTGTAGAAGTTTATTTGACTCCTCCACCAATACTGAATATTCTGTTAGATTTACTACGTGATTGAGGTGACCATAGGTTTCCCATAGTACAACTTCACCATCGGAAATTGGAATGTAATTCGAATGCGAATAGTCGATTACTTCTGCGGTTGCGAGTATGGCAAAGAAGACTAGAACTAACGTTGACCTAAAAACAAACAGACCAATTACAATTCTTGATTATTACTTCGGAGATTGTCCTTATGGACCACCCTCCCTTTTATGATAACAGTTGTTCCTAAATCTTTTTCTACAGTTTGCTCTGAGTATAGAGGAGTTAGTTTATTACCCAACCTTCTGTTTGATTTAACAAAAACCTTGTCGCCTACATTATACACTTTTTGATACCTCTTTTTGTTATGATATCCAAGCATATTTTCTTGAGCGACCTTTAGTTTATCTGCTATATCTCTATATTCTTCTGTTCTCTCCGAATGAAAAATACTTAGTGGAGTTTTATTTGTAACTGAATGAATAGTCTTGTTATATTCTATGGTAGATAGTAGGATAAGATCTTTTGTATCTTCTATTTGTTTTTCAATTTTCAAACAGCGGGATATCTCTCCCAAAGTACTATGAAATCTTTCCACTTGACCATTTGATGTGCTATGAAGTGGAGGGGAGTTTACAATTTCTATATCGAAATAATTAGATAGCATTGATTTTATTGTAGTCGAATTAAAAGAGCGCTCGTTGTCGCAGTAAATTATTTTTATTCCTGTGAAAAGACTCAAAATTTGCAGTAATTTTGGTTTAACATCTATAATTGTTCTTGACTCCATTGGTTGAACAATAGCAAATTTTGAAAATTTATCAATACAGGTTAAATAATGTTTCGAGTCTGTAGAGTAAATATCAATGTGAAGCATCTCACCCGGATGGGTAGGAATGGGAGTGTTGGCAATAGGATGTTTCACCGGATGTCGATTATATTTGGCAAGTGAACATATTTTACAGTTTAGAGCGACCTCCCTTGCCAATTTGACCATTTTCGGAAAAAAATAGTCATTCAATATTTGTTTGACGTTTTCTTGTGAAGCTCTGTGCGCTCTATTGTGTTCAGTTACAACAATTTCTCTTGGTTCATTAGGGTCTACTACATCAATAACGAATTTCTTTGCATATAGAAATTTTGTTGCCGGAAAGGCCTCTATCAGTTTATGTTGAATATAAGCAAGAACTGGAAGTTCGCAATGAATCGCGTTCACTACCTCTGTATTTACCGTATCCAGAAGCAATTCTAAGAGACCACTCCTATCCGCGATGTTAACAATATGTCTGGTTTTCTTTCCAAACATTATTAAGATGCGCTTTGAAGGGGTTTCGGCTTCTTCAATTATAATTTGATTACTGTAACAATTTACAGGTTTGTCAGTGGTGTCCATGGTGTAAGTTAAAGACTCTTCGCTGTGTATAGTGGCACAATCTGAAGTTGCGTCTTCTTCTAAAACATTAATTGGCTGTCGGGACAAGGCATCTGCCACGAAATTTTTTTTTCCTGGTTTATAATGCAATTTTGCATAATGCTCGTCAATGAAGGCTTTCCATTGTTTGATCTTTGCATTTGTGTTTCTGTCCGAAACGGAAAAGGTTAGTGGTTGATGATCAGTAAATATATTAAGATTCTTCACCCCATACAAATAATTTCTAAGGGTCTTCAGAGCCCACACAATAGCGAGCAACTCTTTTTCGTTGGCGGAAAAGTGCAACTCCCTGTCTTTAAGGGTTCTAGATATCATCGTTATTGGTTTCCCTCCTTGAGAGAGCACTGCGCCCAGACCATATGCCGAAGCATCTGTTGTTAAGTCAAATTCTTGATTAAAATTTGGATATTTTAAAACTACTTCCTCTGACATCAAAATTTCTTTCAGTTTATTGAAAGCATAAATTTGTTTCGAATCTAGCTCAATTTCTACTTTTTTTGACGGAGATGCTTTTATTTTACCATTTTCCCCTTTAAGCAAATCTGTCAAAGGCCTAGCAATTGTGACAAAATCTTTTATAAAACACCTATAATAGCTGGATAATCCAAGAAATGATCTAAGCGCATAAAGATTTCTTGGTTGGTTAAAACTTCTTATTGCCTCTAGTTTTCCTGGGCATGTTTTTATACCACCTCTCGAAACCAAGAACCCTAAATATTCAACCTCCGTCCTGAAGAATTTTGATTTTTCGATAGAAACCCTCATGTTTGCACTACATAGAGCACTCAAAACCCATTGAATATCTCGAACGTGTTGTTCTTTTGTTTTTGAAAATGATATGACATCATCTACGTAAACGTGACAGATCTTACCTATTTTTTCTCTCAAGATGTCATCAATGGCCCGCTGAAAAATGCTGGGTGCATTTTTGAGTCCAAACGGTAAACGACAAAACTCGTATTTTCCATTGTTTACCGCAAATGCTGTTTTTTCTCTGTCGCTTTCTTTTAATTCTATTTGGTGGAACCCCGATTTTAGATCTAGGGTTGTAAAATATTGCGCTTGGCCTAGATTTGATAATATCACCATAACGTTAGGAATAGGATATTTATCATCAATGGTTTTTGCGTTAAGCTTCCTAAAATCTAGAACAAGACGTTTGCTTTTATGTACGTCAGTATCAGTTCCCTTTTTATCAACAACCCATACTGGACTGTTATCCGGGGACCGAGATGGTCTCACTATGCCATCATTTAAAAGTTGTTTGACTTCTTCGTTTACGAAATTTGCTACCCCCATTGGGTACGGATACGATTTCGAGTAGACCGGGTCTTGGTCTGACGTTCGAATCGTAGCGACGATATTCGTATTATAGGGAAGTTTTTTCTTTGCGTCTGCAAATACCTCCCTTTGGTCTTTTATCATTTTCATAAATTGTTCTTTTACTTCTTGAGGAATTTCTTCTTTCTCAACTTTCAATACATTTACATCTTCACATTCCAAGAATAACACATTTTTTGTACCTAAATCGTGCCGTATACATTTTTTTCCGAGATCAATTTGAGCATTCACCTTTGTTAAAAGGCCAAGCCCTATTATACCGTCAAAAGTTGTTAGGTTTTTCAAAATGAAAAAGTCGGTATCAACACCGAAAACGTTAACTTTAGATTTTTCTGTTATTTTATTAAATCCGTGGATTGATTTAACTAGAAAAGGAGGAGACACCGGTCTGATGCCTCTAAGCTCACCTAAATTATTTATATAGTTTTTCGCAGTACCTGTGTCCACTAAAAGTCTGATGTGCCTCTTTGCCCTCCCAATGGTTCTACTGATCCATGGTAGAGCTGACCTTTCTCTAAAAAATTATCCTGTTCTTCTTTTTCAATGTCAACGCTTGCCGTCTGTGCTCTGTTGTTATAATCTTCTTCTTTATCATTGACTATATGGTTCACTCTTTGAAGCTTGGGAGCGGTATTTCGATCCGAAAATGCGGGCCTCTTAGGTTGCGTCTGGTATGGTTGCTTATCTGGGTAACTCTTAAAATTTCCTAATCTTCGAGTGGTGGAAGGATCCACGTCCATTGGTTCAATCTGATCTACTTTTTTAGGGGGGTCGCCAACCCGTTCCTTATTCTTATAATAATAGTGCGGATTCTTATTCATACCACCATTATTAAGTTTATTTTCAAAACTGTTTTTTTTTATACCACCAATATTAGGTCTGTTCTCAATACTATTTCTTTGTTTTGCTATTTCTTCAGTTCTATTTGCAAATGTTGAGGCAAATATATAGCGAGCGTGGTTTGATTCTACCTCTTGTGCCAATGCAAGAGCTGATGGCAGATCTTTTGGTCGGGATGCGAATAAAATGTCACAAAGTTGCTTCATAAGCCCGGAAACAAAAACGCGAAGAGCGTCGTCTCTTATCATATGTCATAAGAGTTTTATTTGTGAGTAGGGTTAGTTTTTTCTCCACTTCATCGAAGAATTGGAGAACAGATAATCTACCCTGTTGAAGAGTAGAAATCTCTTGTTCTATTAAATAAATCGGACGCTTATCAGCGTACGTAAAATCAAGGCGCGCAATTATTGCTTTAAAATTTAACACTGTTCCGAATGAGGCCCACACGCTGTCGGCAGGTCCTCTAACTTTATTTCGGATTATTGCCAAAGCTTGGTAATGTTTTGAACTACCCTCAAAACCTTGAAATACCTTGTAGGCTGTGCGCGCCGCTTGGCGCCAAGAAACATAATTATTTTGTTGCCCGTCGAATTCGGGCAAAGATTTTATTACATCCATCGACTCTTCACATTTTACTCCGGAAACAATTTGCGTCTCGTTATAAACCTCTACTGTGTTAACAGAATTTATTTGTGAAAATTTCTTTTCTAGACTTTCTATCTGTAATTCAAATTCTTTTTTCTGTGCTTCTAGTGCCGTCGACACGGCAGATTGAATGATATTACTCAATTGATCAGCGTTCATATTGTTTCTATTGTCTTCACAAATGTTTAATCTTTCAAAAATCGATCCTAATTCCTCCTCACTCATAGGCAAAAATTAGGACTAATTGTATTGTAATATTTTGTTCTAATATCACTTTATTCAATATCACTTCACTATTTTTTTATTATGAGCACATCACTTACATTTTTTTTTCTGCTTCTACTTCTTATATAATATTAATTGTAATGGTGTTGTCCTTCTGCTCTTCCTTCTTGATGATTGCGGCGTTGTCTTTTGGAGGACGTCCTTTTTTGATTATAAATTAAACATGTTTAATTTTCCCAGCCCCACGTTGGGCGCCAATTATTTGAATATGATTTATTGAGTTCTGGTCTTAAACTAAACTTACAAGTAGAAGTCAACTTATAGCTAACCTAATCTGCTTTGGTGGCTGATGGCTTCGCTGCTGGCTGTGCTGCTGGCTCCGCTGTTCATACGAGCACAAACATACTTCCACGATCTATGATATTAGATGCGCTGTTGTTGCAGGTGTTCATTTTGCAAGCTCAGCATAAACGGTGTTGTGCACTGGCTGGCGACAAACTCAACATAATGATATTATGGAGTAGCTGGTGATAACTTACATATTCAAAACTTTATAATTTTTCAATAAGATTTTTTAAATAAATAATTAAGCAAAGAAAAAACCCGTTTTATTTTTGACTAGAGTACATAAAACTTGGTAAATATTCAATTTTGAATTTCAGTAAATAAATGATGATTCATCAAGAACCCGAATCGGACTGTACCAACTATGTACTAGTATTTTTGTACTTGAAGAATACATTTCTTTGTATGTTGGTCAAATTGTACTTACAATTTTTTTTTGCCAATGCTGCCAATCATAGAAAAGAAAAATCTGATCCCTGTTCATCAGTTTGGATATCGTAAAAGTCATTCGACAATCGATCAATAGAATCCTCAATGGAAGCTAAAAAGGTGTGTTCTGCAGTTTTTCTGGACGTATCCCAAGCATTCGACAAAGTATGGCACGTCGGATTGCTTAAAAAACTAAAAAAGCTTCTGCCAAAAACCTATTGTGAAATTTTAGCATCGTATCTGAGCGACAGATACTTTAGAGTGAAAGAAGAAAACTCTTTCTCCAATCTATGCAAAATAAATGCTGGGATTCCCCAGGGTCGTATCCTAGGCCCTCTGCTGTACTTGCTGTATTCGAATGATCTACCTGTTCAAGGTGAACATGTGACGGCAACATTTGCCGATGATACCGCCCTTCTGGCTGTAGGCAACAACGTGGAGGACGCTACATCCAATCTGCAATTCGCTGTTAACGCAGTTGTATCATGGGCCAACAAAAGGCGGATTAAACTCAACAACGCCAAGTCGCAGCATTTAAACTTCACTCTAAAGAATAGGTTATATAAACCGATCTAAATCGATAACGTAATCATTCCTCATGGTAACGAAGCTTGGCATCACGCTGGACGCTAAACTGCGCTAGAAACCACATGTTAAGAAGAAACGAGAAGAGCTTGACTTGAAGTTATCAAAAATGCACTACCTTATTGGCAGAAACTCCAAACTGTTAATACATAACAAACTACTGCTGCATAGACAAGTGCTAAAACCCGTCTGGGCCTACGGCGTCCAACTCTGGGGGTGTGCCAGTTTAAACTGCGTCAACATTATTCAACGCTTCCAGAACAAAGTGCTCAGAAGTGTCGTAAATGCACAATTTTACATTAGGAACTCCGATCTCCATCGCGATCTCTGCATGCCAACTGTCACTATGGTGGCAAAGGAAACAGCTAGTGCTCACAAACAGCGATTAAGATCTCACGTCAATGTTGCGGCTTCCAGTCTCTTTCAGTTCTCTCTCTCGCATCGGCGGCTGAAGCGAAAAACTGTTGTCGACCTGATGGGTAGCTAGTAGCAGCACCTACATTTTTCTACTAAACTGCATTTTGCTTTATACGCTTTATATATTATTAAAATTTAAATTACTTGTTAATATGCTACTATTTGTCATATTAGTTGTAATAATATAGTAGATGCGTAAGAAAAAAAAAATTTTTTTTTTGAGATTGAAAAGACTAATAAATGTCCAATGAATTACAACAAAGTGCTCTTCTTTATGTTATTTTCAAATTTTAAACGATAATTATATCAGTACTTAATACATTTAATTTTACAAAGAACTCAGCGTTGGGGCTCGGTTGATTACCGTTCATCTTTTTCTTGACGAACGTTTTCAAACACGCCACACAAAAGGTTAAAGCGTTCATCGACCTCAGCCTATAATCGTCGACGCATGCCACCGGATCCCATTATTTTAGGAGCCTGTTCCTCGCCGCACCTAGTGGTGTTTGGCAACGATACCTCCACTGGCGAGCTACTGCTGCCTGTCTCTTCCTCCAGAAGTCTCAATTGCAAATTGGAAACCGTTCTGCAAATAAAAAACATAAATATATATACATACATATCTTTATTAATATAAATATATATCGTGTTATGGGACCAAGAGCGAGGGTGTCGTTGACTAACTTGAGAATCAGTGATGATGTCCCATAGCCGCGGAGGGTGCACTGGCTTGTTCCAAATTATGTTGATTCTATTACTAACCATAAATTCTTTGAATTATACGTATTCCGAGATAAATGATTCTACATAAATATAATACAAGACCAAAATCAACAATTGGTTCATCTTATTAAAGAAGCAATATCCCACAGTCGATAGACGATATTTTTGCACACCACATCTTCGTATTGGGCGAACTTGTCCAACTCATCCGATTTACTTACTGCAGCAAATCCTGGTAGAAGCAGTTGATATACGTAGCTTGGTATTACAGTTCCATTTTTGAGATATCTTTCTTTAATATTCTGTACTAAACCGTCGATACATGGAATAAATATTGCGACTCTGAAGTTTGCCAATTAACACGGTTTTTTTGCGGGAAACTATTCTTGGAGCCCGATTCTTCGGCAAACTGCGATGCGACTATTCCTGAAGTAACACGGACAAGGGAAGAGTCAAACTGAGCAGTCTTTTACAAACGATGTTTTTATACAAGTGCACAAATCACAGTAAATTTCGAAAGAAGGCGTTTTAATTTTAAGCATTTCAAGTAACAAAAGTATTTATTAAAAATGTTAGGAAGTTTACATAGTTTAATATATGCATATGTACAGAGTCAAGTTCTCATAACATTTCATTGCTAATTTTTTTTTTTAATTAAAGCAATACTTTTTTATTAAACATATTCAACATTTTACATATTTTAGTAATTTCACGACGAGCTCTGCACTTCACGACGGTTCAACTACGACCAGTGTTGCCAACCGAGAATATTCTTTGGTACCAAAGCATACTAAATAAGTTTTTAAACTACCAATTTTTCTTTAACATCAGAACAAGACAATTTATTTGATTCCAAATTTATAAAAAACAGCAGCAGCGCAGCGCGACGCCGTGGGTTAGGTGTGGGCTAGGGCACATTTGTAAAGTTTAGTTATTAAACTTATTTTGAATTGATCGCAACAAGAGCGGAATAAAATTGTTAAACCAAATATAATTGTTTAAAATCGTTTAATTAGCGCCCAACGTGGGGCTCGCAAAATTTAAAACGTAAAGTAAAAAGTTTTGAAGTCGCGAATGTTTCGGTTGAACAAGTAAACATTTTGGAGCGATGAAATTTCCTTGAGCAGAGACACCAATGACCAGCAATCAACTTGCCCTTAGCATCTCAACAGATACCAAGGAATATTAATTATTTATTTGGGTTGAACCAGTGAACCTTTTTGACAAACAATTTCAGAGCAGAGACACAAATGTGCAAAAAAAAAAAAAATATAATAATAAAATACTTAGTTGGCAAAGGTTCATTGTATTTTTTAACCTTCGCTACACCAATTAAAATAAATTAAGTTACGTTGATAGTAATATAAAAAGTTGTTTTCGAAAATAAAAGAGTGAGGAAGACCTCTTTAAGAAATTAAAAATAGGAACATCTGAAGAAAACACCAGTAATGCGGAGCAAGTGAGTGAGCTAGTTAAAGCAGGAGTTAGAAGTGCGTTAGCAGCACAAAAAGTGGAGTTTGATAGGAAGTTGGTGACAATAAAAATCAAGTCACCATTGCCAAACCTAGGGTAGAAAAATATGTTAAAGTGACAATAAATCCTTTAGTAGGATGCGACATAACATTAAACGCAGTAAAGACATTACATGAGTTTCATGGACAGACAGGCACATATGTATGTGCCATGGCGTGAGGCGGCGAATAATGCCTACGAGTTATTCAAAAGATAGGATGGTAGCGATGCGGTATTCTCATCATTCAATACTGTGCTTAATTTTAATGCTATTATCGCACGATTATATTTTACTTACGCTGACAAGCGCACTCTTTACCTCATAGAACAAGAGTTATCCACTCTTAGACAAGGTACCATGTCATGCTTGGAATTCTTTGATGAAGTTGAAGAAAAGCTAAACCTGTTAGCAAATAAAAGCACTATATCTTACGTAGGGCTGATGACCTGAGGGTGCTCATATCTGGCTTAAGGAAGCCCTTATGCGACATCCTTTTCGCTTCGACGCCATCAGACCTCCCATCTGCTCTTGCACAAGCGCAAGAGTTAGAGGCAAATTATGAACGCTACACATTTGCGGCTAATTTCGCTGCAAGGCATAGTGAAAATAATTATAGACGTCATTTCGAGTATGTTCAGGCGGCGTCCCTCCTGTTGCACATGAAAAAGTTTGGCTGTCTTCTTAATATTTGCTGGTGGACATTTATTGCTTAACATGTGGTTAGCGAAGTTCGACTCAGGTACAGTGGTCGGCTTTCGCACCTTTTTCTTGTAGTCAGTTATATGTTCGCGGAATCTTGTTCCGTCCTATGTAGCTGTAATTGCACCAAAATATACAGTCAAAAAAACGGACTGGGAATGGGAAACCCAACTTCGGCCATCCTCATGGAGGTTTTCATGCAAAACCTAGAACATAAATACATGAAAGAATTAACTAAAAAACTTGGGGTAACATGTTATGCCAGATATGTACGTTGATGATATTACCTGTAACAAAAGTATTTATTAAAAATGTTAGGAAGTTTATATAGTTTAATATATACATATGTACAGTGTCGGACAAAAATAGGGTCAAGTTCTCATAAAATATCATTGCTAAATATTTTTTTAAATAAATGCAATACTTTTTTATTAAACATATTTTACATTTTACATTTTTTAATAATTTCACGACGAGCTCTGCACTTCACGACGGAGTTGCCACTCGAGAACATTCTTAGGTACCAAAGCATACTTTATAAGTTTTTAATCTACCAATTTTTCTCTAACAACAAAACAAGATAATTTATTTGATTCAATATTTATAAAAAATATAAGTTATCGTAAATATATTGTCGCGATAACATTCTCGTCAACAAAACATCCGGTTGACGCAACCCAACTCAGGTTGATTTCACCAAATATTCCACACGAGTCGCTATGTCAGCAGAACTGCGTTCACACAGGTTGGCTGCACAGAATATTCTACACGTGCCACTAGGTGAGCGGAATTGCGTTCACACTGTAGAACGCCAGCGGAACAGCAGCAGCTCAGCGCGACGCCGTGGGCTAGGTGTAGGCTAGGGTACAATTGTAAAGCTTAGTTTTTAAACTCATTCTAAATTGACTGCATCAAGAGCGGAATAAAATTGTTAAACCAAATATAATCGTTTAAAATCATTTAATTAGCGCCCAACGTGGGGCTCGCGAAATTTAAAACGTAAAGTAAAAAGTCGCGAATGTTTCGGTTGAACAAGTAAACATTTTGGAGCGAAGAAATTTCCTTGAGCAGAGACACCAATGACCAGCAATAAACAAGCCCTGAGCATCTCAACAGATACCAAGGAATATTATTTATTTATTTGGGATGAACCAGTGAACCTTTTTGAGCAAACAATTTCATTGTATTTTTTAACTTTGGGTACATCAATTAAAATAAATTAAGTTACGGTGATAGTAATATAAAAAGTTGTTTGCGAAAATAAATAAGTGAGGTATTGTAAGACCTCTTTAAGAAATTAAAAATAGAAATATCTGAAGAAATCACTATGAATGCGGAACAAGTGAGTAAGTTAGTTTAAGCAGAAATTATAAGTGCGTTAGCAGCACAAAGAGTGGAGTTTGATAGGAAGTTGGTGACAATACAAAATCAAGTCACCACTGCCAAGCCTAGGGTAAAAAAATATGTTAAAGTGACATTAAATCTTTTAGTAGGATGCGACATAACATTAAACGCAATACAGACATTACATGAGTTTCATGGGCAGACAGGCACATAATAAGAATGTGGTAGCAACACTCCGGACTGAAAATGAGGACCTGGTGTACTCTAGACTATACCCATATCCATTGGGCGCAGCGGAATTCGTTCGCAAGGAAATCCAGCAATTGTTGACAAATACTATTATAGGACCATCCAGGTCTTCGTACAATAGGAAAAAGGTCGATGACGCCGGACAAGCAAAGCAAAGCTTAGCTTTCGAATTCTGTATAATTTAGGTGGAAGCAAATATTTTACCACTCTGGACTTAAAATCCGGCTTTCTCCAGATTAACTTGTCGGAGCGCGATACAAAAAAAAGCAGCTTTCTCTATCAATAACGGCAAATACGATTTCTGCCGGTTGCCGTTCGGATTAAAAGGCGATAGATGATGTGTTGAAGAAACACATCGGAAAAAGCTGTTTTCTTTACGTGGACGATGTCATAATTTTTTCACAAGACAAACAACAACATTTGAAGGATGTGAAAGCAATCCCTAAACATTTATTCAATGCTAGTATGCGAGTGTCAGCTGAAAAGTCAAAATTTTTTAGAACAGAGTATTTGGGATTTATGGTGTCACAAGGTGGAATAAAAACGTGTCCAGACAAAGTCGACACAATACGACACAAGGGATGAAATCTCCGGATTAAACCACCTAGGTTTATTTTTGCTCTTCGGGAGCGTTTTAGGGCAGAAGACCTTAAAGGCAGAGTTGCAGGCTTCATCAATTTTCGACGATGCGTACAGCTCACCAAGAGAAACAACCTTCGTGCTGGAGGGGCTCGCTTTATCAGGTCTTAGCGGTAGGCCTGGCCGATCTTGAGAAGCATGTCTAAACAAACAGGCTTAGAGGACATTGTTATATTTCAACCAGTCCGTTCGCCTTTTGTTCCTATACGCCATTGAAAAAGTAGGAATTAGAGTAATACTAAGGGATATATATGGTAATACTAAGGGATATATAGAGTCGCTTATCTAGACAGAAAGACTGCTTACTGCGAGAGTGAGGTCCAGCACTTCTTTCCTTACAAAAGTTACAAAAGTAGCGTCATTGCCCCGGTGGAAAATGAAGAGATTGTTTGATAAAATAAAATCAAGTAAACACTCACCCCGAGGATTGGTGTCAGTAGAGCCCCATGTTTCATGAAGGAAGTTGGAGTCAGCTCCAATTATGACCAGGAGTTTTTTTCTGGAAGCCTCCTTCACTGCTTCCTGCAGTTTGGCCGGGGGGAGAAGTTGACTGTCATAGGCCATATAGCTTGCCGAAAACCAAACAATGCTTTCCTTCAGTTGGACGCTGATGCTCACGGTATCTTCGTCACTTTATTGAGAAAGAAGAATAAAGGAAAAAGCTTTTTTGATTAGAATACATGGTCTGATCCTACCTGCTACTGGAGCTGCTATCGCTGTGTAGGAATCAGAGTTGAGTCCGCAAACCCTATTTCTTGCCATCCACGGTCCTTGGACTAAAACTGCGTCCTCAGCCTCTTCGCTGAGACGAATAAGCAGGGGCGCCGAGGCTGCCTTGGAGTGGTGAAGACTAATCTGTAGATTTCGGACCATCCCTAGATTCTGCAAAGTTCATTGCCTCTGGCTCTTCCATCTCGGCGGCGGGTATGACTATGTCATGATCCGTCTCCTCGGGTTCTGAAGTCAGAAGCTGATCTTCAATAGCGCTCTTGGCGCTTATTTTTGTTGTTGAGGGTGAAGGCTCTGGGGCATTAGGGGCACTCGAGGTGCCTCCTTGGCTCTTTATCCCTTCGCCGGTCAGACTGGCAACAGCTGCGGGTCCGCTCTAAAAAATTTAAAAAGTTTAACCTGAGTTGATCAGCATTTGAAACAAGACCAACGAATACCTCTAGCTTCCTTTATTAAGCCTAAGGCCCTACCCATCAATCCGGCACATTTTATATGAGCAACCTGATCTTACAACCAGCATGCAGCACAGCGTTGCCTACCAGAACGCGCATTACTTTAAATTCGGTTGACTCAATGAAGGGGACATTAAATTCTTCGAATGGTATTGAAGAATGAACTGTAAAAAGAACACCACCACCGACTCTGTCCTTACAGTCATTTCTATAAATTTGATATTGATTAGGAAAGATATCTGAATTAAAAATATGTGGTGTGAGCCAGGTTTCAGTAAAGCAAATTACGTTATAGTAACAGTATAAGCCTTTTATATATAAATCCTTAAATCTGATATTTAAACCTATAACGTTTGGGGATACAATACTTAAATCAGAATTTGAAATTAGTTTTTTGGCTCAGTGTCACGATAAGAAGTCGATTCTAAGTTATTTATTTTTTTAAATTTTATGTGGCATCGTTTTTATTTAAAGTTAAGAAGTTGATTCTAAGTTATTTATTTTTTTAAATTTTATGTGGCTACGTTTTTATTTAAAGTTAAATTTATGGATTGTTAAGTTACTAGTCTTAAATTTTGATGAATTATAAAACCCTATATCATCAGAAGATGTGTCCATAGCAAATCTAGAAACAAAAATGGATTTTCTCAGAGGGACTACAACCAACTTATTTGCAGAGCAGGCAGTCTCATCCACAGATGTTACAGTTTTTGAGACAATTTGGAAGGTGTAGGCGATTGAGGTGGCGATGGACCTACTTCAGGTGAAGAAACCTGTAAGTAAGTATGGTCAGAAGAGCTTTTAATAGAGGAAGAAGCTCAAGCGCAGATAGCTCTTGAGGAAGTTGTAAATAATAACTCTGAGCCGGAAGGACAGGTGGCAAAAGATTTATAAGCTCAATTGATCGGGGTTTGGGCACTACATTATTTTTCAGTATTGCATGACGAGCGACAATTCTTTCCTTGGCCGGGCTATTAGTTAGTTTGCGTTTACTCTTCCTTCCAGGTTACGAAGTTTGACTATCGAAGCACTAAAATGACTTAAACAAGTATTCATAAAGTTTAAATTTATCATTAAGTGCTCGCAGGTCTTTGCCGATTTCGAAAAAGTTCAATCTCAGTTGATCTGCATTTGAAACAAGACCAACGAATACCTCTACCTTCATTTATTAAGTCTAAGGATCTACTAATCAATCCGGCACATTTTATATGAGCAACCCCATCTCCCAACCAGCATGCAAAATAGCGTTGCTCATTATGGGTTTTTTTTTTTAATTTTGCCATTGTCGAAAATGCAATAAGAGACAATAACCATGCAAATCAACTAATTAATGGGCTATTGAAAAACTTAATTAAAATGTATTAAAATCAATACGTAAATGCATAATCAATATAACACTTGGCTTTAAATACGCACATAATTATTATTAATATTATTAGGGAATAGTAGCGCTGCGGCTTAACAAGATCTATTATGCTACCCTTTAAGTTGTTACTCCATCCTTAGGCTATGTATGAAATTAAGCATTTTAGAGTGTGTGATTGTCCATATTCAGGGTGGAGATAATAGTCGCTCCCCAAAGTGTATAAGACTGAGTCACTTATATTATACTTGGGCATTCACACAGTATATGTTAAGAGTTCTCTGCATCTATGCCACAAATCCTACAGTTTGCAACCTCCGAGCGTCCTATTTTGTGAAGATGGTATCTCAGCCTACAGTGACCTGTCAAGTACCCGGTGAGAGTTCTTAGACCCTCTCTGCTGAAAAGGTTTCACGGAATGGACTTATGAACCTCTTAGATTTTCTATTACCCTTGAATGATCGCCTTTGGGCTGCGATTCTAGAGTCCCCCCATCTCCTTAGAAGCTCTGCTGTGTATCCCTTAGAAGGACCGCAGAATGGCTGAGGGCCGTAAAAGCTCTGTTGGGCCCCTTTTTTTGCGAGATAGTCCGCCCTTTCATTGCCATCCACACCCTGATGAACCGGAGCCCACCACAGAGTAACTTTGTTGTCGGCTCTTAGTGAGTCCAGTGCCGTCTGCAGCTGTCAACATGGTTTGACTCCATTTTAAAGAAGTGCTTCCTGGCTGTCTGACATAATGTTGATTGTGGCTCCATTGGTCCTTCTGCAAAGACATTCGCGAGCACAGAATTCTATTGCATAGATTTCCGCCTGGAAGATGGTTGGGCATGAACACATTGGAACACTTTCTTGAAATCTGGGTCCGAACACCCCGGCCTCAGTGCTTCCGTAGATAAGTCAGTGTCCCTTTCAATAATTATTACTTAGTAGGTCCTGGTAAACGATAATTTCGAAAGCATAGAGTCTGTAAATTTGGCAATTGTATCAGCACTGAAGTCTCTACTTTTCAGAGAACTTGATTTAGGGAGCTCTGACAAGCCTCCCTCTTAATGCGTATGACCGATAGTGGTATGCTCGAGATGATACCAAGCACATTTGTTGGACATGTGCGCATGGCCCCATAATGGCCACACAAACGAGGCGATGGAGCTTGGCGAGAGTAGCACCGGAGCTCGCCATTTTGATTTTAGGCCACCTTACTTGTGCTGAGTAGGTAATAATTGGCTTTATCACCATTGGTTTGGTCAGGTTCACCTTCCTCCTTTTGTTGAATGGAACTGTGGTGGATTTTGTTGGATTGATTGACAACCCTTTCTTAGAACACCATTAGAGCGTTAGATCTAGATTTGATTGAAGCCTAGAGCTTAATGTTCCTTCATCCAAGCCAACAACGTAGATTACAATTTCGTCAGCATAGCCGTAAGCATTTAATCCATCCCGTTAAGCTTCTCTAGGAGTTCATCAACAACCAGTGTCCACAATAAGGGTGAGAGAGCACCCCCTTGCGAACAGCCACGCGTGGCAAGTGTCCTGAAATATACTCACCCAATTGGTTATAAGCTTCGTGATATCCTTCCTTCCCTAACCTACGGAGATTGCCTTATAACTTGTATTGTCAAAAGCACCTGATATATGAAGGAAAGCACACAGGGCTATCTGTTTATACTCCAAAGCCTTTTCAACTACTTGAATTAGGCCGTGTATGGCAGTAATAGTAGACTTCCCTGCTTGATATGCATGGTGACTTTCACAGAGTGGTTTTACCTTTAGATAGGTGTCCCTGATGTGAAACTCAATAACTTTTCTAAGGTCTTTATCACAACGGAACAAAGGTCTCAACGCCGTTAGAAGTTGATTAGAGTTTTTTCCATCTTTGGGTATAAATACTAATCTTACCTCTTTCCAAGGTGAGTGAATGCGGGCAAGAAGCAAGCTCGTCCTTAGTATCCTAACAAGGCTTCCAGATATGGATTTCATACTCTGCTGCAACAGACGTGGGGAGATACCAACTGGTAAAGGGGTTTTATATGCACTGTAGAAACAGGGGTCACAGTAGGATCTGGGCCTTGTAGAATGCAGTGTTTAATTGGAGCTTTTCGGCCGGTTGTTGTAGAATAAACAAACATTTGCCTTTTGCTCCTACGCGTTTCGACGCATATTCGCGTCTTGCTCAGGAAGTATATTTATTACAATTGCTTCATCGCCGAGTTAGTCGCACTTTCTGCGAGATAATAGATGCACAATTTATATTGTCTACGTCTTCATTAATATTAATTGCTTTCTTTATGTTCTGTTCTCCACATCCAATATACATATAAGCATTATAAAAATCAGCTGTGTGTTTAGTTTTGGTCAAGTGTTGTGCTAATGCTGTGGTGTTCTTATTGTTTTTGGCGTCTAACTTATGTTCGTTAATTCTCGTTCCTCTCTCTTCGTATTGCCGATGTATATTTGGTTACAATTTTCCCCCTCCTTCCCTTTGCATTTTCTTTTGTAAACAACATTGTGTAGTTTTCCCTTTCGACTTTGTCTTTCGTTTTGGAATAAATGGATCGGATCGTGTGATGCGGTTTATGAGCATAACATATGTTGCTGTTGTTGTTAGTTATTTTGTGCTCTGATCTGCGAAATATATGAGCAACCTCATTTCACAACCAGCATGCAACACAGCGTTTCTTACCAGAACCAGTATTGCTTTTAATTCGGTTGACTCAATGAAAGGGACATTAAATTCTTCGAATGGTATTGAAGAATGAACTGCAAAAAGAACACCACCACCGACTCTGCCCTTACAGTCATTTCTATAAATTTGATATTGATTAGGAAAGATATCTGAATTAAAAATATGTGGTGTGAGCCAGGTTTCAGTAAAGCAAATTACGTTATAGTGACAGTCTAAGCCTTTTAAATATAATTCCTTCAATCTGATATTTAAACCTATAACGTTTGGGGATACAATACTTAAAGCAGAATTTCAAATTAGTTATTTTTATTTATTTATTATTTATTTTTATGTGACTACGTTCTTATTTAAAGTTAAATTTATGGATTGTTAAGTTACTAGTATTAATTTTTGATGAAATATAAAACCCTATATCATCAGAAGATGTGTCCCTACCAAATCTAGAAACAAAAATGGATTTTCTCAGAGGGACTACAACCAGCTTATTTACAGAGCAGGCAGTCTCATCCACAGGTGTTACAGTTTTTAAAACAATTTGGAAGGTGGAAGCGATTGAGGTGGTGATGAACCTACTTCAGGCGAAGATACCTGTAAGTTAGCATGGTCAGAAATTGTTTTAATAGAGGAGAAGCTATGATTCTAAGCCGGAGGGACAGGAGACAAAAGATTTATAAGCTCAATTGATCGGGGTTTTGCAGTATTGCAAGAGGAGCGACAATTCTTTCCTTGGACAGACTATTAGTTCGTTTCAAGGTTGGGCATAGTGCACTGAAAAAGAAATTTAACAATCACTGAATATTTAGTGACAGTGAAAAAAAATTTAACTATGCATTATCATTAAATATTCAGTGATAGTGAAAACCTTTAGTGATAACTAATTAACATTTTTCAATAATATAACACTCTTTCTTGAGGGGTAAGAGTAAGACTATGTACAATCATATGTATGAGGGAGTAGAGATATATATGAATATATAACTATATTGACAATTCCAGCAAAGGAAAAAGGTCAATATAGGCGCATAAGAAGGAAGAGCTGTGTTGTATTTTAAAAACATTTTTGATGTGTAAACATCTATAGCCGCGGTAGGGCAAATCTCTTACGCTAATACTACCATAAAAACTCCATATAAAAAAAAGTAAGACGTTTTTGATTGGTCAAGAACGACTCTGTGTGAAAATGCGTGTGCCGTCTGACGTATGTGTTAGTATTATATTGACCCAGAAATCAAAATCAATTATCTTTGTGTTGCATGCAATTAGGCGCATAATTTTTATAAACTATGCGGCTTAAAGCATAGAGTGTTCTCTAAATTTAGATTGACACAGTTTAATCGGTTTGCTGGTGCACGGGAATTAGGAAACAATTTTCAGTGGCATTCACTTATCATGGGTGGAGATTTTAATTTTAATTTCGCGGAAACAGAAGCGGTACCACTCAATAAATTTTTGTTTGATGCATTCTTTCTATTATTCATAGTTTTATACTTCAGCACGAAAAAAATTCATTTCTCCTTGAAAAATTGCAAATTGCTCATTATTCTCTTCTCGCTATTCTCCCCCTATTCTTTGTTTATTATTACTCAAGATATTTCATCCGCAACGGGATTGCGCAATCTTGTATTCTATCATTCTTGGTTTGATGGAACAAAAAACCTGTTTGATTTGTCCAAACATACACCTGTCCACTTGACAGCTTTGCCAGATAGAAATGCAGTGAAGAGAATAATGCACGAGTGAATGCCAATAAAGGCTGTTAATGCAGATAAGCTCCCATGTCTGTCTTGGGTATTATCTACGTTCTTTGGTATTGACACAAAAAGCAAAATTAATTATATTTAATCGGGAGCACCCTGTACCTTTGAGTTGCATGCAATTAGGCGCAAATTTTTACAAACTGTGTGCAAAGAACGTACATTATCTACGTTCTTTGCTGAGTGAATTAGAGCACAGCGTGTTCTCTAAATTTTGATTGAAATTCCCTTATTCGCTTTGCGTTGGTACTACTTTTGAACAGCTGATCGCTTTGTGTTTCTACAACTCAGCTGGTTGGTGTTCTTTAAAACAATAAATTAAACGTTTAAACTGGAGGTATATAACCGAAATGCAGGTAATATTCATGTTTCTAAATAAATTACAGGTCAAATACTAATATTAATTATTATTGTAGAGAACATCGCAATCATTAAGAAGATCCAGAAACGCTGGATATCAACGTGCCTACCGAGAACGTCAACGCCAAAAAGAAATTAATAGGCTACGTAGACATTTACAGCAGCAACAACAACAGCAACAACAACATTTACAACAGCAACAACAACCAAATTACCAAAACATTGAATTGCAATATGGCCATTATCTTAACCATGTTAATGCCCATAAACAATTTAAATTAAAAATGATCGACAACGACTTTGGATACGCATGCGCTGTGTGTGATAGATTGTGGTTTAAAAACGACCTTAAAGCTATGCCTGCTGGCCGTTTTTTCCAGACTACTTACCAGTATTGAATCAAAGGTGTACGTTTCTTATTTTAGCTATCATAAGCCTATTTTAACTATTGCAACATAAATAATAAAATAAATTAAATTTAAAAAATTAAAGAAGATAAATATGTATGATTGACTTAACCCTTGAATGCCCATGATACCTTTAAAGATACAACCATTATTAACGAGATTGTAAAGTATTATATAGGGGTTAATATTTCTAAATACTGCAAATTTAACAGTTTACACATCTACCTTGAGTTCAAACACTCACATCTTTTTTGTATAATAGGAAAGCGGGGCAAACCCAGCAAGAACGATATGTGATACGAGTATATAATGCGTTAAACCATCCATTGTCCTCCAAAAACTTTCTGTGATAAATTCAAAAAGTTTCCATGAATTTATAAAGGGCCTTATGACAATCCTACTGTATACTTTGCTATACGTGTGACCAACTTTTTTTTTCATTCGCATGAAACTTTTACTATTACTTTTGGCGTAGAATACGTCTTACCTTACGGTATGGGCACCCATGTCAGGTTTTTATTGTTGTAATCTCTATTTCTTTAATTATAAGGAAACGGCTCGGTAACTTTTTTTAAAAATTTACATTTCATGTTGGTTGATATCTTCCTAATATTTAAATTTCTCAAATGAAAATTGTATAAACACATGCACACAAATATGTGTGTGGTGTTTGGTTGAGTGTGTAGTAGTAGTTTGTAGCGTGAATAGACGTTCATTTTATTGCATAATTTTAGGCGGGAAAATTTAAGTAGAGTAAAGGCAGAGAAAGCGCTGCCAACTACTGCTTATTGGTGGTGATTTTAACACAGAAATCACTTCAAATACTAGATTGGCGAAATTTATGAGCGATACGTTTAATTTGGATTATATTCGAAATGATGCTCCCACAACTATTGATAACACAACCATTGACTTAGTTTTTGCGAGAAATTTAAATGTTAATTTAAAAACATATTTATCCTATTTTTCCCATCATAAGCCTATATTCTCAAAAGTAACTTTCAAATAATCAAATAGATTTGGGTCTGTTATTTATCATTTATCTTTACTATTGATAACTACCATTGACTTCGTTTTTGCGAGAAATTTAATTGATAATTTAAAAACATTTTTATCCTATTTTCCTATCATAAGCTTATGTATATCATCAAAAGTAACTATCAAATAAAGAAATTCATTTGCTTGCATTATTTATCATTATAAATTAAATTTTGTTTGATTTGTTCTTCCATATTTGGTCCCACGAGTAATGGGGTAAGAGCGAGGTCATTCGAGTCAGAGTCACGATACCTCGGAAAGGCTAAGTAAAACCAGACGGCGCCTTGTGACTGGAGTACACCGTTAAAAGACACACTATCGTAGTGCCATTCAGTCCAAACCACGGTGGGATTGACACCTTAACCTACGGATTGTATCGAGTTTTTCTCTCTAGATCCGCCATTATTAGGAGAAAGCAGGGACTCTTCAGTCATATGGTTGGTTTTAGGCGCAAGCTCCTGATGCAGAGTGATGCAATACGTATGAAGTCAACATCAAGAACTTTGAGCCTCTAAACAATGTGCACATACAAATCACCAAAACTTTTTATCACTAATTTATTTAATTATAAATGTATTAATATACAATTTCAAAAAGAAGCAAGTAAAAAACGGCTGTCTTCGGCTGGAAGAACTGTATGGGAGCCATATGTAATATTTATTTGATATTAATGATTTTGACTGCTTTAATAGTCCCGATAATAATTAATATTTGTGGCAAATTTCAAGCCTCTAGCTGATTAAATGAAGTTGTTATGGCCAAAAATGCAATATTTGAACTGTCGGTTGTATGGTAGCTATATCTTATAATAATCCGATCTTATTGATTTTTACTGGCAAAATAGCTCATAATTGCTATTATTTGTGCAAAATTTCAAAACTTTTGCTGCTTAAATGGAGTTGTTTTCGTCCTAATTGCAATATCTGAACAATCGGTTGTATGGAAGCTAACTGTTATATCTCTTTGACTATATGATTTTCACAGCAAAAATAGAACTATACAGCTTGACGTTTGCGGAGATGATGTTACTGCGAAAATCGTAATAACTCTTAACACGGTTTCGATATGCTCAATGGCTTTTGATAAATTCAAGGAAGGGGAATTCGAAAATTATTTATATGGAAAAAATATACGAGAACACTATCAATGTCCTAAAAGGCTCACGGCTGGTTGTTTCAAAAATAAACCGGCTTTAGACAAAACGTCATAATCTAAGTCAAGCAATCGCGGAAATCATATATTTAAATCTGAGTAAAACATTATGATTTTCAATTCAACGAGTAGCGCAGGGAGAAATTAATTTACTAGATTTAACTTCCGGAAATAAAATTTTATTTTTCTCAGTCAAAATTAGTACTAGTCGTCGCCAGCGTCCTAGTCTTCGCACGGTTCAGAATACTTTTCAGAAAATTAAGAATTCAGCATTTTATTTCCTCTCAAAACGTACGAGTAATATTGTTGTTTAGGCTTCCGGCCTAAATATCATCGCCACCCTCCTTCGACCGACAAACCGGGCGCGCAACCCTAGTAAGTGGTGTGCATGCCCACACTCACACATATACACACACTCTCACCCATATACACACACACACACACATACACGGAATGCCGGTACTTGCCACATAACGGTGCAATGAGTTAAGGGGAAAGTTAACGAAAGGGCACTGTTTGGCGGTTCTAAGCCGGTTTAAACAAATTCCGACACTACACTTCTTTTCCGGAGACGAGAGCCACAGGTCATACAGCTGCCACCACGCCACTAAAGAGGTAAATTATACACTTTTATACCATCACATAATCACCGATTATTTCGATTTATAACGTTTTTAAGCTGAATAAAAGCAATTATCCGCTAACACCAAATTAAATCGCGTTTCACACATAATATTGTTTAGTTTAGAAAGAATTTACGCTAGAACATTGATTTTGTGTAAGACTTTACAAAACAATTTTCACAAATTACCGGTCTGCGCAATAGTTCACATATATTATTGATCACTCCGCGCACTGTGTTGTTGTTTTTAGCATCTTCATTGCTGATTCTATCAAATAATCGATTTTAAAAGAATCTAATCACTTTCCAAGTGCATGTCATTTTAATTCGATATCAAAAAGTTTATCTTGCACTTATTAATTGTTACGTAAAGCGGTTGAATTGTCTTAATCACTCTATCTTGTAAGTGTTCATTTTGCACATAACCTTGAATATCACCTTGCACACTGCTTCTTCTTCTTCAAACTTGCGGCGACACAATCACTTATTGCATTGTCAAACAAAAAAAAAATTTAAGTTTGAGACATTGTGAGATTAAAATAAACCTTTACATTGTTGCGTATATTCCGTATACGCGGCCGTGTAAATATTGGTTGGATAAATATTGTAAAACGCTGCACTGTTGCGTATATTCCGTATACGCGGCCGGGCAAATAATGTTTTTTTGGTATATTTCATATACGCGTATTTAAAGATTTACTATATATGTACACTTGAAATCACCGGTCGTTGGGTGGCGAGTGAACTAGAGAGAATAATACATATTAACAATATATATATATACAATTGAATTAATAAATATACTATTACATTTTATATGCACATTCTTGCATACATAAAACCAAGTTGTGATTTATTAAAGAGGCTTTTGTGTTATTTGCCTGGCGTGACTAGGCTACTATTTTTTGGCAGAGATTTCGATAGAGACAAAAAACATTTTCTAGAAAGCTTTTTCAACTACTGTCATAGCAACAGAAACGCGAAAAATTTAAACTTTCATTCGTTTGGCAGACTCAGTAGCAGAATTCGAAACTGACTACAACAGCGCTGATGCAGCTGAACATACAAAACACTCTATTGCAATTGAGCAAGAAGAACTCAAAGCTTTATGGGGAAAAACTAAAGTAGGTTATGATGAACTCGTTGGCTCAACGCAGCTATCTTCAAAAGACCTCATAGCAATAAAGAAAAAATATAAAATGAGTTATTACAGTTTAGTTCGCTGCCAGACTACCATGGCCGAACTTTCCGAAAAATTTACCAAATCGGAAAAGGTCAATGAAGACAAACCGGTTCGCGAGCACAATATTCATCTGCCTCCATGCGATACAGACGTCTTTAGGGGAGATTATCTCTCATGGCCTTCCTTCCGAGATATGTTCACGGCTATATACATAATAAACAAACGTCTTACCCCGGTTGAAAAATTATTTCATCTCAACCAAAAAACCCAAGGGGAAGCGAAAGAAATTGTGCAAATGTGCCCATTGACAAACGAGGTTTTTCAACAGCCTGGAAAAACCTCAGTGACAGATACGAAAACAAACGTATACTAGTCAACACCCAGCTAAAGCTTCTCTTTAGCTTAAAGTCAGTTGAGAGTGAATGCGGTAGCTCTATCAAAAAGTTGCAGCGCGATATAAATAATTGCATCTCATCACTTCAATGTCATCAAATTGACATCTTAAATTGGGATGCAATCATTACATACTTGTGCTCAACAAAACTGCGAGAATTCATACTGGCACTATGGGAACAATCCATTGAAAACAAAACCGAAATATCCAAATGGGGGATATGGATCGATTCCTCTCAAATCGTTTTCAGACGTTGGAAACAGTGTCAGGCTTGAGAGCCAGTAAAATTTCACAGGCACCTAAACCACAAAGCCTGTGGCAAAACACTGACTTTCCTCCAAAAAGATTTGGCGCTTATGCAACGAACGTGAAGCAACATTCATGTAAAATTTGCCAAAGTAATGACCACAAATTGCGAAATTGTCAAAGATTTCGACAACTAACCACGACTCAAAAAATAGAGTATGTCAAGTGCAATAATGGTTGCTTGAATTGCTTATCATTTGGACACACGGTGTCCAGATGCACAAGCTCCTTCAATTGCAGTACGTGTCATTCGCGACATTACACACGGCTCCATGTGCAAGCATTTTAGCCAAAAGCAACAGCTCAGAGGGGAACTCCGAACCCCCAAGATGACATACCTTCCACTTCAAGGCAATCACAGCGGAGACGAGAATCTGCGAATAATAATGAGAAAGCTGTGAAAAACGTTAACTCCTGCTACGCAAACACAAATGTGGGAGTGTTACTAGGTACGGCACGTGTCAACATATGTTATAATGGCACAAATTTTTATGCTAGGGCAATCATTGATTCGGGTTCTGAGTGTTCATTCATTACCGAAAAGCTCAAGCGCCGAATCAACATACCATCACAGCGGTTCTGTGCTCAAGTGTCGGGAATCAACAATACCAAGTCTGCGCAAGTTAAAGAAGCGTGCGCAATACAACTGCGGTCAGCCACAGACCCACTAGTCAATATCGAAACAGTGGTTCTTGTTCTACCACAGCTAACCGGGAATCTGCCAACTTGCCAAGTAAGCGCAATGACGAGGCAGGCATTCCCAGACTTGGTATTGGCGGATAAGAGATTATTCGTCAACGAACCAGTTGATCTTATCCTTGGCGGAGACGTTTATCCCCAAGTTATCCTAAATCGCTTAAGGAAAAATGTGCTTAGTACACTTATTCCCCAAGAAACCGTGTTTGGTTGGATAATTACCGGCAATGCACAAACTACGAGTTCTTCCACCAATATCGTCTCCTTTTTCAACGAAGTTTCAGTGGATAAGCAGTTAGCGGCTTTCTGGGATTTAGAGGAGATTCCTAAAAAGCGGAAGGCAAGCGAAGAAGACGCTTATTGTGAAAAGCTTTTCAAAACAACAATCCAAGGAAATTCTGACGGAAAATACGTTGTATCCTTACCGTTTCGACAGGATTCTCCGAATCATGTCTCCCTAGGGCCTTCTTTGAAAAGTGCATGCTCTCAATTCTACCGGAATGAGACACGACTAGGTAAGAAACCTGCACTACAAATGGAATACAACAGGGTTGTTAAGGAATACGAGACACTTGGACACATGGCAAAAATTATTAACAACGTGACAGCGGACTCCACCGACTGCTACTTCCTGCCACACCATGCAGTCCTGAAAAAAGAAAGTGTCTCAACAAAGGTCCGGGTGGTGTTCAATGCCTCGTGTCCTACCGCAAACGGCATGAGTCTGAATGATGTCCTCCTTCCAGGTCCGGTTTTACAAGCCGATCTTACCATACTGATCCTGCGCTGGAGGTTATTTAAGTACATTTTCAATAGCGATATCAAGAAAATGTATCGGAAAAATCTTATAAACAAACACCAAGTAAAGTATCAACGCATAATTTTCAGAAACAGTCCTCAGGAACCATTGAATATGAATTAAAAACCGTGACCTTTGGTATCAACTGCTCCCCATTCCTGGCAATAAGGACATTACATCAATTGGCCGACGACGTGGAAACATCCCATCCACGAGCATCGACCATTCTTAAGCGATGCATGTACACCGATGACGTCCTCGCCGGTGAACACAGTATAGATGCTGCTATAACAGCGAGGGACGAGATACTACAATCGGCTGGTTTCCCATTAAGAAAATGGACCTCAAACTGTAGCGAAATATTACAAGGTATACTTAAGGAAACCTTGCTATCCGGAGATTTCTTGGAGTTTGAGGATACAAGACGGTGAAGGCACTTGACATCAGATCGAATGCTCATGCCGATCATTTCACCGATTGAGGACCAGAATAAAATCACAAAAAGAGCAATACTTTCTGCTATCGCCAAACTTTTTGATCCTCTAGGTTGGCTCGCACCCATCATCATTATTGCGAAAATTATCATGCAAAATATATGGTTGGAAAAAAAGGCTGGGATGAAGAAGTATCGCCAACCACTTTGGATCGATGGCTAGCATTTATGCGTGATTATACAGAAATCAACAGCATCCGCATACCAAGATGGGTCCAATTCGCACCAACGGAAGAGGCCGAGATACATGGGTTCAGCGATGCATCAGAAAAGGCATATGGAGCAACTATTTACTTACGGGTTAAGACTGCCAAAAAAGTGTTCGTCAACTTACTCATGGCAAAAACAAGAGTAGCCCCAGTAAAAACAATATCCTTGGCTAGATTAGAACTGTGCGGTGCAGTCCTATTAGCAGACACTGTCGAAGCGGTCACCGATAATTTTAACCTCAGTCATTTAAAGATCAATCTTTGGATTGACTCAACAATAGTGCTGGCCTGGATTCGGAAACCACCCTGCTCTTGGTCAACCTTTGTGGCACACCGAATAACAAAAATAATAGAAAAAGTTGAAAACAAAACCTGGCGCCATGTGGATTCTGCATCGAATCCTGCCGATTTAGCAAGCAGAGGATTATTAGCTAGCGAACTCATCGACAATACCTTGTGGTGGCAGGGACCTTCTTGGCTGCAAGAAGACAATTCCCAATGGCCAGCACAAGAAGAGATTTATAACACAGTCATTGAGGAAAAAAGGATACAAGTTCACACGGTTGCCGCACATACAAACAACATTAACATTCTTCTCCACCGATTTTCAGATCTCCCTAGGGCTTTGCGAGTTATCTCATACATTCTGAGATTCTTTCAAAGAACATACTCAAAAACAAAATTTTCATTTCAAGCAAAGTCTTGCCTCGTTTCATTCGATGAAATTAAAGCAACGACTCAACGCTTAATACGCCTTTCTCAAAAGCAATATTACTTAGAGGAATATAAGAGTCTTAAATCTGATAAGTCGATTGGAGCGAAAAGTGAAATTTTGCCTCTCAACCCTTTCATCGGTTCAGCAGATATTATAAGGATCGGAGGCCGTTTAGGTGCTTCGTTAGACTTGGCGTATAATGAACGACATCCCATCATATTACCGTATGATTGCAGGTTGTCCCGACTCATAGTTCAGTTTATCCATCGAATTTCCCTTCATGGAGAAAATCAGCTCATGCTACGCATAATCCGAACACAGTATTGGATCCCACGGGTAAAGAATATGATCCGATCTGTCATTCATAATTGTAAGGTATGCACCATTCCTAAAAAACGCACTCAAACGCAAATTATGGGCATCTTACCCCAGGACGGCAACACCTTTTCCCGGGCTTTCACAAATAGCGGTGTAGACTTCGCAGGACCCTTTGATATTAGAGGATGTCGAATTTCAAAAGGGTATGTCTGCTTATTTGTATGTTTCACCACCAAAGCCATACACCTCGAAGCTACCACCGACCTCAGTACCGCGTCGAGGTTGTCCGCAAAACGTTTATTCCGACAATGGCACTAACTTTGTCGGAGCTTCTCGATCTTTACGATCCGAAGCCAAAGCCTTTATGGCTGAAGCACGTAGTAGCACCTTATCCAAGTATTTGCACCAATTGATTTCATGGCATTTCATACCGGCTGCAGCCCCACACATGGGCGGATTGTGGGAGGCCGGGGTGAAAAGCTTTAAAAATAATTTCAAGAAAATCGCCCCGAATACAAAATATACGTTAGAAGAGTTTATGACTCTCCTATGCAGAGTTGAATCGTGCCTCAACTCACGCCCAATAAGTCCCGCCTCGAATGACCCATCCGACCTGGAGCCGCTTACCCCGGGACATCTATGGGCTCCACCCGAGCCTAACACCCACGAAAACCCGGCCTCTGTAATAAATCGATGGGAAAAGCTCAAGGCCCTCCATCAATTATTTTGTAGAAGAAGAATACCTGAATGAGATGCAAAAGCGCATCAAATGGAAACATCCACAAAGTAACCTGCAATCAGGAGATTTTGTCGTGGTCAAGGAAGAGAACCTACCACCTAATGAATAGAGACTGGGACGAGTCACAAAATTATACCCAGGTTCCGATAAACAGGTCAGAGTGGCGGATGTTGTGACAGAAAAGAGGGAGATTACAAGACCCATTGCAAAATTGGTCCTGCTACCACACGGCAGTGAAACCAGAACAAAAAAAATACTTCTACTAAATCTGCCTACCTCCTTATTTCTCTTCACCACAAACCGCAAGCAAGCCCATCGCTGACTATAGAGAAGGCTTGAATCAACATTAGAGACCCACAAAAAAAAAAAAAAAAAAAAATGTGTTCGATCGTTCTTCGCCTGGTCAACCTCAGGTCAATCTGGTGAAATAAAACTGACCTTCGTCAGATCTTTTACACGACCTATTACCCAAACCCAGCAACCACAACCTCTTGGGTTGGAGGACAAAGCGAACTAACATCGGAATTATAATAATACATAAACTATGTTATTAAACATACATGTCTACTCACGACAACAAAAGGGAAACACTCACCCCATGTCCTAAACGCGCCTTTTCAACTCAACCGCAAACTCCTGAGGACATAGCATCAATTTCGTTAAAAGTATTATTTGCCATCGCAAACGTCAAGCTGTGTGGTTGTGTTTACTTTGCTCTCTTACAAATATTGTTATAAAACAATTTAAATATCAAATTAATCAAAAGAAATTTCATTAAATTGTGATTAAATCAATTTTGTGCACTTCAAGCTAAGTATAAAGTGATTTGGTGCAATATTCATTTAATAATCTTTAACTTATAAAAAATCTCATTTATATCTTTGTTGTGTTGTGTGCCGAGTCATAATTTTTCTTGTAGTACAGTTGTTGTTGCCAATTGTTTTGTTTTTGCATTTGCGGCTGTTGCTGTTTGTGCGCGCACTCTTCTTTGTTACTCCTTTTAGCTTTCACAGCTGTTTGCGTGATTTGTTAAGTGTCAATAAAACTGTGTATCCCAAACTGTTCTAACTGCCTTACCGACTTCTATACTGCTTTTTTTTGCTAAACTGCTTTTTTTGCTAAACTGCTTACCACTGTTAGATCCTTTCTTCTGCTAGTCCTATAAATTGTAATTTTAATTCTAATTAATTTTCTCCTAAATAATATACCATGTCTTGTAATTATCCTAACTGCTAAGTTAAGAGTGGGTCTGAACGCTTTGTGTCTTGCTGGCTTTGCGATGGGCTTGCCCACATGAAGTGTGCTGGTTTGACAGGTAGAGTGTTAGATTTGATTGATGATGGTAAGGGTGTCCGCTGGTCTTGTCTGAAATGTAGGTCAACTGAAGTTGATCTTTTTAAATTTTTTAGGCAGTGTAGGAACGGTTTCTCTGAGATTGGTAAGGAGCTAAATCTTCTTACCGAAAAATTCAAACACTACGAAAACGTATTTAATTCTTTTAAATGCTTAGAGAATACGAGTATTCCTAATAGCCGTAATAGTAAACGGAAACGTATTGAGAGTCCTTCTGACGAAGCTGAGCCAAATCCTATTCCGACGACAATTATTTCTTCTCCCTCAGGGGAGTTGATTAGTTTCTCCTCACCTTGTCCTCAGGCTGTTGAACCTTCTACATCAAAAGCTGCTGCACAGAGATCAGTTCAAAAGGAAAGCAGCGAAAGCAAAAATTCTTGATTTAAAATCGATGTAACTTCCGAAAACTTTAATATACTTTTAAATAGCTCTTTTTGGCCGACTGGGGCTTTTGTTCGCGAATTCGAGTTTAAACCCAACATAAATAATAAAAACTTAGCAAAAATCTCTAATCCTAATCCGGAGTCAAAAAACTGATAAAAACTAAACTTGATATATATTACCAAAATGTTAGAGGCTTGAATACAAAACTAACTGACTTGCTTTTGAAGAGTTATCACTGTAATTTTAACATTATAGCTTTCACTGAAACTTGGCTTAAACCTCACGTTTTTGATTCGGAGATTCTTTGCAGTGAATATCATATTTACAGAAATGATCGAGAGTGCAGGATCGGTTGAGGTGTTCTTTTTGCTGTCCATTCTTCATTACCATCTGAAGTGGTGAACGTCCCTATCATTGAGTCTACTGAATTTAAGTGCATACGAGTGCAATTAAGCAAGTCTTATGTTTATTTAGCCCTCTGCTATATACCTCCTCAGTCTGACTTGTCGGTATATAGTGATCATATTTCTTTACTTGGGATTGTGGACTCAATGCTTAGGCCTCCCGACTCATTGATTGTGTTGGGTGATTTTAATCTCCCAAACATTTCTTGGAATATGATTGATGGTCATATCGTACCTTCCATTAACAACGCCTTTCTGGAGGGGATGACTGAACTTTGTCTGAACCAGGTTAATACCCTACAAAACAAGTTGGGGAGGGTCTTGGATTTGGTTTTTGTTGACAACATGTACAGGGCCTCCTTAAATCGATGTGATCCATTGGTTTTGCCTGAGGATGTATATCATCCTGCAATTGAATTGTCATACGAGATCATAGACGGAGAGCGTGTTTCTGGATCGAAAGCTTTTAATTCTAATGACAGCTTCGATTTTAGAAAAGCTAATTTTAAAAAATTAAACTATGACTTATCTAAAATAACTTGGCCTTACTACAATGGCGATATTGAGCGTAATGTTTTGGACTTCAACAATACTTTATACAACTTATTTCTTAAACATGTACCTAAAGGTTGTTATATTCGTGATGAATCAGCCCCTTTATGGTTCACTAAAGACTTGAGAACTTTAAAAAATAAAAAATCGCGTTCTTTTAAACTATATAAAAGTACTGGTCGTCATGTGGATTATCTTAATTATTCAGTCTTGCGACATAAATATCTAGAATTAAATAAAAACTGTTATGAAAAATACTTGAATAAAATGAAAATGAACATTATCCACGACCCGAAAGCTTTCTATGGTTTCGTTAATTCTAAGCGCAGAGTAAATGCATTCCCTTCCGCAACGAAATATCAAAGTACTGTGTCATGTGATAACGAGATTATTGCCAATCTATTTGCCCAGTTCTTTAAATCTAACTACACCACTCAATTTAAATATAACTGTATTTCCTATCCATACACGCTGAGCCCCAATAACTCTATTAATATTCCAGTCATATCATCAGATGATGTTTTTCATTATTTAATATCTTTAAAAGAATCATTCAAGTACGGCCCTGATATGATCCCGACATGTTTCCTAAAAAAATGTGCAAAGCACCTGTACCTGCCATTATCGAACTTGTTTAATTTGTCCCTCCAGCAAGGAGTTCTTCCGTCAATATGGAAACAGTCTTACATAATCCCCCTTCATAAATCTGGAAGCAGGTCTTCTATTGAAAACTATCGTGGTATAGCTAAACTCTCTTCTATCCCGAAGTTGTTTGAAGCTATTTACCAATCAAATGACTTATCCGATTTCCTCAATAATAGCAAATTGCCAACATGGCTTCTGTAAGGGCAAATCGACCATTACAAATTTACTTGAATTTACCACCCATGTTTCAAATGGGTTTAGGGAATGCATTGATACTGATGTTATATATACCGATTTTAGTAAAGCATTTGACAAAGTATGTCACTCTTTACTCATCCGTAAACTAGATCTGCTTGGTTTTCAATCTGGTATCCTCTGTTGGATGTCTTCTTATCTCTCCGGTAGGACGCAAAAGGTAGTTTTTAAAAATTTTCATTCTGGGATCATCGATGTTTCCTCGGGAGTTCCTCAGGGCAGCCACCTCGGACCGATTCTGTTCCTGCTATTCATAAACGACATTTCTACAGTAGTAAAGTATTCTAAAATATTGATGTACGCGGATGATGTTAAACTTTTTAAGACTTATGCCTCGGCTGAAGAAAGATCCTTGCTACAGCAAGATTTGGACAGCATAGTCAATTGGTGCAGCATTAATTATATGCCGCTTAACCTTAACAAATGTAAATTCATGTGCTTTTCTGGACGAACCATTCAGCCGGCCTCCTACAAAATAAATAACTACGTCCTAGAACATGTAAACAGTTTTGTTGACCTGGGTGTTGGTATGGATTGTAAACTCAATTTTAATTTTCATATTAGTTCCACAGTTAATAAAGCAAGGGGTGTACTGGCTTTTGTAAAGCGTTGGTCAAAGGAATTCCGCGACCCGTATATAACTAAAACACTTTTTACTTCATTAGTAAGACCAATACTGGAGTATGGTTCCATAGTTTGGAATCCTCGTTATCAGGTCCATTCAGACCAACTAGAGTCAATACAAAAACAATTCTTACTTTTTGCTTTGAGAAATCTTCGATGGGATTCGCCATACAATCTTCCCCCTTACACTAGTCGTTTAAAACTTATTAATCTTCCTACTCTTTCGAGTCGCAGAGAAATGTTAGGTATAATATTTCTGGTAAAATTAGTCAATGGATGGATCTCAAGTGTATTTCTTCTAGAGCAAATTAATTTTAATGTACCCTCCCGTGCAACGAGAAACTTTAAACCACTTTTCTTGAAACTATGCAGAACTAACTTTGAGTTGAATGAACCGTTTCGGGGTTTATGCCAAGACTTTAACAATCATTCCAGCACCTTTGATGTATCGGACTCACTTTTTATAATTAAAAGAACTATTCTATCCTCTCTTAATAACAGCTAACGATCCAATTTTCTTACTTTGCATTTCTCTAACTTTGTATTCGGCTGATGAATTCTTATTCTGTAGCTGAGCAGCTTGGGATCTCGACGCTTAACAAACTTTCTTCTGTCACGACTCGGCACCTAAGATTTGTATATTTAAAAAACATCCGTACGTTATGCGGATTGAGCCCCTCGTGCCGGTTGGGCGGGAAAGTGGGTTTCCGTTGGGTTATAATAAGGTATAGCCTTCACATGGCGGGATGATGGGACTTGACGTAGAGTCGATGTGGCAACCATGCCAGACTTCACTTACGAATGTTCTGAAAAATAATCTCGTTTATTATATGTATGTCCTAGTAATATTAAAATATACGTAAGCGTATAAAATATCAAGCAGCCAATTCTTTGAGTACTTGTCCTGCAATCACAAGACGTCGAACTTGCACGTATACCTAATGGTCCTTTGCCCAGTGAAATGCCTTTAGTGTCCTTGGGTACCCGAAGGGCAGATAGGTCCTTGTGTTTTTAATGGCTTGCCAGTCATAGCGAAGAATGGGATGTATGTGGAAAATCAAGAATATGCTTCAAGGGATCACGATTCGATATGTTCATATGTTTTGTGAGAAACTCCTCGTAGTCCAAATGCTCCACGAGGTCGGTAAGTGATTGCGTGGATGAACACATAGACCCCGAATCCACTGTATTGTATGTTTCGTCAATATTTGTGCAAATGAGCGCGCGAACCTCGTCGGCCATTATATGCGATATGCCGACACGTTGTGGCGAATATTTCGTAGAACTGCCCCATGCAAGCGCATACTTAAACTGAGCAGCCAATGTACGATGTATGGCATGGCATACATACGTGTTCCACCGTACCACCCTTTTGCAAAATCGAAACCATCACCTTTTTCGCCCTTCTTAGCTGGTTCCAGCAGTTGCGAACGATACTTGTCTAATTTTGCCTTCGTATTTTCATAATATTTTAATTTTATCCATAATTAAGCTAGCATTTGAGTGAAATATATACATATACAAATAAAAATCTAATTAATTTCAATCTTTAATTAAATCTTAAAATTACATAGAATGTAAATCTGGACAAAACATAAGAAAATACTAACCGCGCTCAGAAATAATCTCAACGGCGTTCGGTTCCACTTTAAGCAGCGATGCACGGCGGAGCCAAGTATCTCGTCTAGCAAAAGGTTTACCTACGAGATTTTCGTCGGTTACGAACCGCCAAAGATTCATTTGCAAGTAGTGGGTGTCCACTTGTACTTGCTGCAGACCAAATTTACTGAATGTCCGTAAGCGTAAGCATTCTACATAGAAGCGTCTTTAAGCCAATTTTAATAATGCCAGTCACAATTGACACTTTGGAGAAATCCACGTTGGTAAAAATATCAACACGTTCAGAGAACAACCGATGTATATTCGAAAGATAACTAGATGCCAACTGCGATGGCGTATAATTTGAACAACTTGAACGGTACTGCTGCTTAGATGTAGTTAAGGTGCTAAAATGAGTCTTACGACTTGAATCGCTGCTCGCCGTTGTACGTACGCCCGCTTCATAAATACTCGCAACAACAGTTTCAATTGAGCCCAGCTCCTCTACAACACGTTTCATTACAGCCCGCACTGAACGTGGTTCTAGGCAGTTCAACCAATCGCGGGTTTCGACGCTTTTACGAAGCATCTGCGAAATATTTGTACCCTGCGTACGTACATATGCATCAAGTAGCATTTGTGCAGTTTCGCGCATTTCCGCACAAATTTCAGTTTCATGTGTCAATAAAGCGATGTTCTCCGAATCGATTTCATACAAGTCATTAACCAAAGTGATCACAATATGCACACCATTTTGTTCAATTTCTAGGCAAGTTTTCGAGAGCACTAATAGAGGATTTGGTGGACTTGAGCGGGAAGCGTAAGCGAACGAACACATAACCTTTGACATGTGACGCATAAAGCCAATTAATAAATTCTCTCGTATGCCCTCATCGCATAGACCACCTTTGTATTCGGCCTTTATATTAAATGACCAATCCGCTTGCAAAAACACTAATAGATCTTGTAATATTCCTTTTACCTTCTCCACCATGGATACATATAAATTGGTAATCAATTCAGTCAAATTCCCGCCACTATTACTATCACTTTTAGCTGAAACCAGCGCCAAACGCAACTGTGTCGTCTATCTGAAAAGCACTCGTTACTTAAACGGTTACAATTTCAATCCTCCCTACCAGCAAAGTTGAAGGTTCTCATCGAAGATCAGAACTATGCACAAGCAGTGCAAGATTATTTGCATGCCCAAAAAGTTTTCGCACCATATGGCCAACAAACCCTATCGTTGCCTTTCGTTGCTTCTGCCGATGACGCTGCCATCGTTGAGCGCTGCGACCCAGACATTATAGAGCGCTATTTCTTTTCACAAATATTTTGTGAAATTCTTCTTGTTTTGGCATTAAGAAGAAAAGCATTTTATACACTTTGGAAATCGGTCGTTTTTTCTACGGTGTATTTTGCTCTATCCGAGCCCAACAATGGTTTTGATGCGGGTGCTGCTTCTACCACCGCAGTCGGAGTCATTGTCGGGCACGTCGAACTAGCACGTACACCTTATTTACCCTTTTTTGAAGCTGGGACCGCGCTGGTTTTTGCATATGTGTATGTAGTACACATATTTTGCGCTGGCAATTGGGCGGCAAACAAAATATGGCATTTTTTCTAAAATATAAAAGCAATTAGTAAAATATACACTAAATAATCCAAATTGCTACATACTATACCGTTTAATTATGGCATATTACCAACTATTGCGTAAGAAAAACCGTTTAACGCTGCCTCGTGCTGGTGCTAATTTTGCTGAATGACAGCTGAGTTAATTCAAGAAAATGGCAGACCATGGTGTGTTGAATAAGCACATACAGTGTTGCCACATGAGACTATTTAACGCAGTAAAAAACTTTCAAATTTATTCAACCTTTTGTATGTTCCACCCTCTTTTTTGCCAACATCAAAGCCGAAAGATTCCTCATTTCAAGACTAGGTGAAATTAAAATAAATGCTGACACACCAGCCACAGTAGAATAATTTAATGGAAATATAATGCCTGTATAAAGTGGACCCAGATTAGCCAGGTACAGAACCCAAAACGGCTAATATCGTAAATTTTTCGGGTTGCAGGCTATGGTGACAGACAAAAGTCACCACTGATATTGGGCAGCAAGCAACTAGGGACGTTCATGGAGACGACTCAAAAAAAAAAAAAAAGATTTTCTATCTCTCTTACCAGAAAATAATGAATGAATGCAGGAGAGGGCCATGTTTCAATTTAATTAATTAATTTATTTATACAATAATGCAAATAAGGTATTTGCGAGCCTTGGGATACACCAGTCCCAACTTTAGTTACCCACGGTGGACCGCGTGGTCACACCGTCGCTGGACCTCCATCCGGCGCGCCCCAATGGCCCGGGTATCAATAATTACGCGCATGGTAACGCGTTCCTTTACCGGGGTGGACTTCGAATCTCCCAATCGACTCCTGGAAAAAAAAAATAATAATAATAATAATCGAATAAAATTAAATAAAATAAGCATGCAATTAGTAAATTACTACTTACAATCTTGGATCCTCCATAGCTCGGTCCGTCTCCGTGCGTGCTGTGTGTTTATGTACCGAATGACCGCTAACTAGTTAGGACACTGGTTAAGGATGGGTGGTGAAAACCACTCACACAGCGTTGCCGGCATTTTGCAGCAGCCTAGAAATCTAGCATGAAAATTTGTCCGACCCTCTGGGGACGGCTTTAAAAGGGCCATTGACAAAATCCAACCCTGAAGACATTCACCTCAGACTCGGCAAAGGTTTCGAGGTTTCGCATTGCAGTACCCAGCTCTCTATGAGTCTTGGCATTCCATTGCAACGTCTTAACGAATTGCAAGGGAGAGTTTTAGGAGTATATCAATCACTACTCGCCACCCAATAACGACAATACAGTTAGATTTAGATACCAATAATGTACTTTTTTTTTAGAAAAATGTGCCGTTTCACCGTAACGCGCAACAAGCAGGAAAACCGTGGTCAGCGATTCGAAATCGCATGTCGACTCTGCGACAAGAACCACGGCTTAAGGTTCTGTCCGATTTACAGACAGAAATCCGCTGAGGAGAGACTGCGACTGGCCCTTATCCACCGGTACTGCGCTAATTGCTTGTCCCCCTTTCAGCGCCTGGAGATATGCGGCAGCCCGGGACGGTGCTTTAGATGCCAAGAAAAGCACCACACCACTCTGCATCTGGACGACGAAGATGCTCGCCGACCACCACTCTCCGCAACGCAGCCGGAAATGGACGAGAGTCAGGACGAGGTCTTGTCAATCGGGCACAGCAAGTGGAGGAGGCGGAGAGGCTGGAATTGGAAGGAGCCGAGGAAGCAGCGCAGCCAATGGTTACTCAAAGATCCATACCACAAGGATTACGTCCGAAATTGCAGCATGAGAGGCACGCGGGCGGCTCGGAAACCCGTCCTTTCCGACCGTCCATGCAGCGCGGCTCTGGATCACGTCCATTCAGATTAACTGCTCAGCGTCGTGAGCGCCACACTGAGGGCGGCTCGGAAACACGTCCCTTCCGACTGCCAACGCGCGAAAAAAACCATCGTATGGGCGGCTCGAGAACACGTCCTTTCCGACCACTCCGTCGAACAACGCGCAAAGACGCAATAGTCCCTCGTGAGGCTATACTGGGGAGACTCGGCCATCCAGCCAGTTTTCGGACCGGGCGGCTCACCGGCGCCAACCTTTCCCTCCTAACGAGGTTTTTTGAAGCCATGGCACCAACCGTGGTGGCAAAAATAGAAGCAGGAGGTCGCCTCCATCTGGTTCGCGCGCTGGTCGATCCCTGTGCGTCGAACACTACGATCGATGATGAACTGGCGCGAACCCTCCGACTCGAGCGCACCACAACAGTGCGCGGAGCGACGTGCGCATTGATTCTCCGAGGGAGTCATGGCGTAGCTGAACGAGTTATGACTCAGGCGACCGTCGCAGAATACTATAGCCGCATCGTTCCGCGGGAAAACTTGGACCCTAAAGTGGCGATCCCATTTAGGCTAATGCGGCTTGCGGACCTGCATTTCTTCCAGTCCATACCCGTGAGACTGACTCTGGGGTGCGACGTGGTCGCCCAGGTTATGCTAAGCGACCCCCCTCCTGCGACAGTCGGCGGTCTCCTTACCCAGGCCACAATATTCGGTCTGATGGTCTCCGGGGCTCACCAACGTTGAGAATTATTTTCGTACCAGATATGATCCAATAAATAATACCTTTTTTTAAGCAAATGAACTTCTATTATATTTAAAGGGAAAATAACATTATAATCCAAAAGATTCAGTTAGAAATAAAACACATTATATACTATATGTATATATTACTTAATTGTAAGTCATTTTAACAGCACTGAAATTCATATAACCACGTCCTTATCGTATTTTGTAAGTTTATTTCACAGAATTATGTTCCCGCACGTGAGCGTGGTGGCACTGGTTGGTGGTTCAACGGCGGTTTAAACAAATTCCGACACTACACTTCTTTTCCGAAGACGAGAGCCACAGGTCATACAGCAGCCACCACGCCACTACAGAGGTTAATTATACACTTTTATACCATCACATAATCACCGATCATTTCGAATTATAACGTTTTTAAGTTTAATAAAAGCAATTATCCGCTAACACCAAATCCATCGTTCATTTTCTTTTTCTCATAAAACTTTACACTGTTGCGTATATTCCGTATACGCGGCCGTGTAAATATAATTGTGTTATGTAATAATTATCAACATTATCGCAACATCAATTTTAACCAAAATACCAAAAGTTATTTATGTATGTTGTGAAAGTTGGGAGCGTTTTCCTCAATCACAATTAATTTAATAAAAAGTAAGCTGGGCTGGGTTCTTAAATAAAGTTAAAAGAAACGATGCGCTCTGCTGATGGTCAACTATTCGACTGCTTTATTATTAAATCTCCAAAATCATAAAAGGTGCATAGTTGCAAGAGTGCATATGCGAATGTACATCTGTATGTGCATTAGGGTGACAGTTAATTTCGAAAGTGATATTTTCTTTGGTCTCAGTATTTTTTTGTGTGTAGTTTTATTTAAAAAAAATTCTAGTAAAATTTCAAGGTCGTAGGAAGAGGATTAGGGGGCGCGTCGGCCCCCCAAAGTTACACAAAATACGTTTTTTCACGCAAATTCTTACTTTGACTGCTTGTAACTTTCTCTGTGTTTTTTTTTTTTAAACATTACTGGCGAAAGATGTTCATTAATATGTCTACAATAACATCTGTCAATAACATTTTTGTCTAATGTTAATATTTAATGAAAAAAACTTAAATATAGGAGAAAAAGTACGCCTCAATGTCGATTTATTATACTTAAATAAAATTACTTATATGATTCAAATTTTGGATTTTGTTCAGATTTATTTAATTAAAGATTCATATAGAAAATTCCTTATGATTTACGTAAGAGTAGCTTCAACAATTATATACAGTAAGACCTCGCTAGTCCGAACTTCAGACTTTTTTTTTTTACTTTTGTTTTCAAGTGTAAGAATTGTCTTTAAAAGTTTGCTTCAAATTTTTTTTGCCTGTATGCTGAAGCGATCTATAATATTGACAATTGTGACCGAGAATATTCCCGTTACAACCTCAACAATATTATTCTCAATGCTTGCGTAAGCTACCGACAAAAAATCAGCACCAATGTTTCTCGGAAAATAGATTCTTATTTTACAGTTATATGCAGCAGCCGCAAACATTTTTTAATAGCATTAAATTTGCAAAAAAATCATTCGAAGTGAATATTTGAATGTGAAAAGTCGAAAATGTCTGCTAGAAATTTACGTGAACGCATATACATATTTAATTGGTTATTGTACCAACTCGTTAACGGGAAGTAAACTACCCTCCAATATAGAAGTGTTGAAAGTTTTGTTTTTCAATTTACGTGTAGTAAAAAAAAATTTACGGGAAAGTTCAGATTTAGTTGTAAAAGAACTATTCGTGTTCTGGGAAAAAGCCCGCATTCCGGTCAAGGATAAACAACACTGCATTACAAATGTAGAGAAATTGTATAAAGAATGGCAAAGCTTTCAAAAAGATTCAAAGAAGACTTCTAATTTCCATAAGAGCAAAGTAAACACGTGGAAAGAAAAATTGGATATGCTTTTTGACGTGGCGCATGCAAGTGCATTAAAAATAATGTCGAATCAAGAAGATATTGATTTCTTGATAAGTCAACGAAAAACGGGGCGCCCAGGCTTTATGTATGGTATCGATTACGAAGAAGTACGCCGAGAGTGCCGACTTGAAGAACGCAACAACAATTTATTACAAGAAGTGGAGCGGAATAATCGTGAAATTGCATTAATTGGTTCGTTGTATGTTATTGTTTCTTTTTTATTTTCTTTAAATTAAGTCGTTTTTATTAGATGAAACTGCAGAGTTGCTGTCATCTGAATCTTCAGAGAATGATAACAGTTTTCCAGATATGGAATGTGACCCACGTTGTAGTCAACCTCCAGCCAAAAAATGTAGGGGAACAAATAAAATACTAACACCAAAACTGGCGGCCGCACTCGATGTCTGTAAAATCAGTGACAGACATGCGGATCATCTAATAAGCGCAGTCGTTGAAGCTCTGGGTAATAATGTTGAAGATTATATTTTAAACCGAACGTCTGTACACCAGGAAAGGGAACAAATCCGTGAAGAAAGAATTTCAGCATTAAAAAATAAATTAAAATTAAATGAGCTCGACGCTATCTGCCTTCATTGGGATGGTAAACTTTTGCCGGCGCTGACGGGAAATGATAAAGTTGATAGGTTGCCTATAATAATATCGAGCGGTAAAGTTGAACAGCTTCTTGAAATACCTGCACTTGATTCCGGTACTGGAAAAGAACAGGCATCCGCTGTATGCGATGCTATTTATGAATATGGTCTGCAAAATCACATCAAAGCTTTAGTGTTTGATACAACAGCGGTCAATACTGGGCGTTTCAATGGTACCTGTACGTTAATTGAAAATAATTTACAAAGACAACTTTTATGGTTACCATGCCGTCATCATATATACGAGATTGTTTTAAGATGCGTTTGCGAAGAATGGCCATTAAAGCGCCATATCAAGATTTTTTATTTTTACAAAAACTTGAAAACTTCAAAAAAATTGATGCTGCTATATCTTATGTTGCTCTTAAAAAGTTCAGGAACCACTTGTGGTATTTAAGCCCTGAGGCGGTTGGTCTTGCATTTTTTGACAGCAACGTATCCCTTTTTTCAAAACAAAAAATGGTGGCGGCTTTGGAAAATGATTTTGAACAAGAGCAAAACACAAAGCGAGCTACAATAAATGATAGAGAAATCGTTGAAATATTCCATGACGGAATTGAACAGTTCGTCTCTGCCGAAACAAAAGCATTATTTAAAAGATTTCAAATAAATACTGATTTTTTTAAATTAAACCCAGACAAATGGGAGCAGGACCAATCTTATTGTAAAGCGGCTGAACTGATGAAAAAATTAAATGTTACAAATGACCCTGCCGAAAGGGGGGTTAAATTGATGGAAGAGTATAATAAACTATTTACCAAAAATGAACGCCAAAAACAATTTGTTTTAAAAATTGTTAGCGATTACCGCCATCGGTTTCCGGACTGTAATAAAAAGACATTGTCTCAAGTGCTTTAAACAATATTAATAAAAAGAGAAATCATATACATAAGTAGTTTTATTTAAGTATAATAAATCGACATTGAGGCGTACTTTTTCTCCTATATTTAAGTTTTTTTCATTAAATATTAACATTAGACAAAAATGTTATTGACAGATGTTATTGTAGACATATTAATGAACATCTTTCGCCAGTAATGTTTAAAAAAAAACACAGAGAAAGTTACAAGCAGTCAAAGTAAGAATTTGCGTAAAAAAACGTATTTTGTGTAACTTTGGGGGGCCGACGCGCCCCCTAATCCTCTTCCTACGACCTTGAAATTTTACTAGAATTTTTTTTAAATAAAACTACACACAAAAAAACACTGAGACCAAAACAATAAAGAAAAAAAAAATACTCCATACATTTAATTGTCACCCTAATGTGCATTATATACGAATATGTACAAAGTATATAGCGCTAATGAGTATTTTTATTCTTGTTTTTTTGCTTAGTAATATAAAACAAACAGGAGAGCAATTACAAGTAGTGGTACTTTAAAATATAAGCGAATAGTTACGTACTTGCCTATGTAAAGTAAAATATGAGATGAACTTTTTGAGAATATAAGCTTTAACAATAATAGAGTAAACATACATATGTATGTATGTACATGTGTATGAAAGTGTGAATGCTGGAACATCAAGTCGCTGAGCGCGTGGAATGAGATTATGTGTTAGCAAACGGTAAATGAAATCTAGATATGAATGCTTATATATGTTCTGCAGGTATTCTTAACTGATGAAAATGCATCGACTTGCAATCTGTGACCCAACATCCAGGCCCCGTTGAAGAACTCTTCTAGAAGGTAGAATGGCGATTTTATGTATTGGACCCCGAATGATGCTTCTTGCAGTACGTATATCAACCACTCGAACACGTGCATCATTTCCTGGGATGGAGTTGACGACTCGTCCTATTTGCCAGCGTTGCTGTGGTGCGTTCTCTCCATGAATGATGACCAATGTGTCTTTGTCAATATTTGGACGATCGGAAAACCATTTCGTGCACTTCTGAAGCTCGTTCAAATATTCGTGTGACCAGCGATTCAAAAACCTTTGTTTAATGGCCGTGATTAGAGCCCATTCTTCAGTGTGGTTGTTATCCCATGGTATTGTTCGTTCCGGCAAACCCTTAATAGCACCTCCAATGATGAAATGACCAGGAGTCAACGCGTCTTAATCACTAGGATCGGATGAGAGTGGTGCAATTGGTCGTGAATTAAGCACCGCTTTGATTTAGACCAAGACCGTCGATAGTTCTTCAAATGATTGCTTCAAGTGCCGTTTTGCCGATTTGTCAGCGAGCTCCCAAATACCGCCAAAGTGAGGTGCTCTCGGGGGAATAAAATGAAATTTTATAAATTCATTAGCGCTATACTTTGTAATGATGTCTTGATTTGGTTTAATAAACAGGAAGGCCTTCAACTCAGAAAGTTTTCTGCAGGCCCCAACAAAATTCGTTGCATTATCGTAAAATATGTCAGTTGGATGTCCTCTTTCCCGATCATCCGCTTGAGCGATGCCAGAAAGGCATCCGTTGTTAGGTCAGAGACGACCTCGATGTGCACTGCCTTGGTTACGAGGTACACGAAAATAGCAATGTAGGCCTTACAGGGAGCTTGAAGGTGTTAAACGGAACTGATGATGCGACTCGCTACGTCGCGCGCATTAACGATCCAGAATATAATAGTGAGGCTCGTTAAGATTTGTATTTAAGACTACGCTCATATGCACCAGATGTTCATATTCCTCCATAAAGCCGACGTACTACTCCTTAAGCTCTGGAGATCGTGACAATCGTCATTCCAAGGAATTTAACCTTCCCAACGCCATCATGTATGACGCACCCAAGCAACCCGGATTATCCTTGAATGGCAGTTTGGCAATTATTCTGCCACTAAGGTTTCGTGTGGTCGAGTTGGTAGCGGTGCGTGCTATAACTCGATATGCCTGTGAGTTCGAGGTTCGAATCTCAGTCAGGGAAAGCAAAATCTTAATCATAGAAAAAGTTTTTCTAATAACGGTCACCCCTCAGCAGGCAATGGCAAAACCTCCGAGGTTATTTCTGCCATGAAAAGCTTCTCATTAAATACATCTGCCATTCGGAGTCGGCACAAAAAGTAGGTGTGGTATAATATAAAAACGCACACCACAAATGCTCGGTCAAACACTGAGCTATATAGTGTACGCGCCAAAATTATATATACATGTAAATATATAAGGTTTCGTGTCACTGTGTCAGTGTATAAATGTTCACAGCTATGTTGCTCACGAGGCTACGCGTCTACTCTTGTCGTCTATAACACACAGTCGTTCTAAATTAGCTTCTATGGAATTATCGCATGCGAGGAGATAATTGGTAGTTTGGACTCTGTAGCAACGTCTTTTGCAAAAGTGGCAAATTATACCCGAGTTTGATCTGGCCGAACGCAAGAAGGCTGAAAAAACTCTCTGTACCTAAGAGCAAGTAAATTTTCTTCGATTTGTGACACTCACTGGCTGACAGTATAATATTTGCTGGAATGTTCCAAGACGAGATGTCAATATCTGGATCAGGCTGGTATGCGATATGCGGCGTTATACAAAATTCTACTGTTAGCTCAAAACCAGTTGTTTGCGATTTTATATTTGTGTCAGTCGTAAACTAAATCTTTGTTGCCGACTTACCAATGTTTTGAATTTCAATGTTGTGCTTGCTTCGTGCTAACAACAACCTTTGTGATAACTCATCCGTCATGAGATTCACCTGTGAGCATGGGTCCAGCAGTGCTCTTTCCAGCCGGTACCCACCAGATGCATGCCGAACCATGACCATAGCAGTAACAAGAATCACTTGATCCGAAAACGATGCACGGCAGTTTCCGTCGAGTTTGACGGTAGCGATGGGGTTGCAGAGTCTGGAACAGATCTACGATGAAGCAAGCTATGATGCTGTCGAGAGCAAAACATGCATTTATGCGACGACGGGCAATTTAAAAGATCGCAGTTATGAATCTTGTGATTGCTACTAGAACACATCAAACACGAGGAATTGGAGGAAACGAACAGGGTATTCGTTTATGGTTCTTTCATTTTGGCATATTGTTGCCATCTTGCTGTAACAACACTGAAATATGACCGTTGTCGATTTAATCTAAATATTGACAATGGCTCTCTAGAACACTTGTGCAGTCATCCCAAGTCGGGAGTGCATTGTAATCCAACGACTCTTTATATATGCAATTTGTCTCCTCGTCAGCCTTCTGCAGCACTAGGTGTATCAACATCACTTGTGAGCGTTGGATTTTCGTACCGACCTCGAAGCCTGTCCAATGCCTTGGGGTAGTTTGTTAATATTTACGCCAGCTGTTTCAGCATTCACAATTCATACTGCCATAGTGAATTATTATAATTTAACTTGCAGATGTCGCTGTGATAGTACTGGAACAGGGACTAGTTACTTTGTTTCCCTTTTCTAGATTCCTGTAACCCGTACAGTTTTGATGGGTTTCGCCTTATGCGAAAATCCAGCGCTCTTTCATTTTGTGAAGATACGCGTCCAACGCTACACATAAGATCCTGTCTTATCTTTAATTTTTTAACCCCTAATTATTTTTCGGCAGTGATTTTATCTTAACGATAAATTGCTTGCCATCTAGAAACCTGAGTTTGCATTTAAATTGACACTTGTGTGTTTTTATTTGCGAAAGAAAACAGCATTCAGGGAAATAATTTAAAGATCTTAAAATTTCAGAATATCGGCTTCCTATATTTCGAACCCGTTGCCGTGGAATTCAAGAGGAATTCCCGCCCCCAAAATTCTCCCAGCTGGAACATGGTCCTTCGAGCCGGATCTCTCTGATTCTTTTTTTTTTTGTAGCTACATTTCCTGTACTCGCAAATAAAATTGAAAAACGCAAGGTGCATAATATTAGGTTTGCACAAAAACATTGTCGCCGTCCTTAACTGTTCACTGGGTTGGCCTTGTAAACAAATATCTGCACAAAATGCAGGGACAAAACGGTTCGCAACCGGCTGGCTCAGTGGAGACGGCGAGGTTGCTGGGGGGGATAACGATTAGACACACAGCCTATTAAAACAACTAACTATAGGCAACAACAATACCAAATGGGTTAAACGGCACTAAATGTGTACAAAAGCTACTACTAGGGTGGTTCAAAAGTTATAAAACACCGAATAACGAATTACTAGTACGCAAAGGAAATCGACAAATCACACGGAATATGTTTTGGGGTGCACCCGAGGTGAGGTCCAACCAATAGGTTACGAACCCACTCGCACTACCTCCCAGCTACTGGGGGTCACTTTTACCCGCCCAAATCGACTGGGCTCAGGGTGCGGGATGCTAAACGGATGGGATAGGAACAACGATTGGAGTGACCTAGCGACGGAATAGCAATTATAAAACACCAAGACAACAAAAAGGTACTTTTCAAATCGGCCAGGGATTGCTCCGAGCACGAGGTACTCCACGGGGACAGACTCCAACTCCAGGACCGCAAAATTGCTTGTGCCTCTACTGGCGCCACTGCTACTACTGCCAAATATGGTTTTCTCCTTTTATTTATTATTATTTTTTCCACTAAAAATTTCGCACTCGCGTAGAGGAAGTGTTTCCACCTTCTTTGCTCGCCTCGAACTGCCCCAACGCGCACAAGCGAGCCAGGCCGCAAGCTGCGCGAAGGCATGCAGTTCGCTTAATTCAGCGCTGGTTTTGTTGGTGCCCAATCTCATGACGGCGGCCCAACTCAAGAAGCTGAATTGGGTGCCCTCACGGCCGTCATCATGGCGCACACAAACAACCACCGTGGAATTTTCCACTGCCGTCATATAGCGGACAACAAATGTGCCGCGAGAGCGGAAAGCGGCGACACTCCCTCTGTCGCTTTTAGAGCGCATTTCTTTATATTATTTTATTTTCTTTTGCGGTCCCGTTCCGGCGCGCGCTCCCCGCTGGAGATTTATCCCCAGGTCGGAAAACACCCTGCACCTTGGCCTTGCCAACTACTAAGGCAATTATTAGGGCGGAGGCAAAAAATTGCAGGCACTATTTAACGCCGCCAAGATACCGTCGCCAAATCACTCAATCGTCGGTGGGGAGACGGGAAAATGTACACAAGGGGAAATACAAATATATTCTCTTTTGTTGCGGCCAGTCCGCGACAAATCCACCCCTTCCTACCGAAATCCAGACGAAGTAACCCATTCCTTGAGCCTAAGCTCATCCTCCCGCGTCCTTATACGGCCTCAATTCTTTAACGTTCCACGTTCCCTTTTCTCTTCCTACGTCGTCAGCCAGGACATATGTCCACGGCGACACCCTCTTCTTTACTATAAACGGACCTATGTATTTCGGCGCCAACTTCGCCGCGTAAAACTTTGCTGCGTCTGATAAAGTAAAATTTTTCTTCCAAACTAACTCACCGGGCATGTACTGCACGTCCCTGTGCCTAAGATTGTATTCTTTCGCTAACTTGGCGCTCGCTTTCTCTAGCCTCGTTCTAACGTTTGCTCTAATCCCCTCGAGTTTTCTAGCTCGTTCTTCACAACTAATCCTATCCTGTCCAATTAACGACTCTATGTAGTCTCGCTTTCCTTCTAAGGACATTTCCCTACCGAAGTTTTCAAAGTATGGTGTTGTCCCTAAAACCTCATGCTGCGCTGTTCTAATACAGCACGCTACCTTTGCTAATTGCTGGCCCCATGACCTCTGATCCTCCGACACATACGCCCTAAGTGTCGTCTTTATTATCTGGTTTATGCTTTCCGCCGGATTGGTTTGTGGATGGAAGTGTGCGGTGTATCGAAGTTGGGCTCCGTATCCACCGCAGAGACCCCGCAGCTCGCGACTCCTAAACTGGGGTTCGTTGTCACAAACCACCGATCGGGGAACACCAAACAATAGAAAAACATCATCCTCTAAACGCTTACCTATACTTTTCGCCGTCGCAGCCCGAAGCGGAAACAAAAGGGGGAACTTCAAAAAATAATCAACTACTGTAAGAATGTACTGATAGCCTTGGGACGACTTCACCAAAGGCCCATGGCTCGACTGCCTTGGTTCTCTCCACCATACTGCCCGCTGCCTGCATATTATTTGGTTTGACCTGCTGACAAACTTTACACCACCTAGCATACCTTGCGATGTCAGACTTCATCCGTGGCCAATAAAACTTTTGGGAATCTCTGGCAAAGGTTGTTTTGACGCCCATATGACCTGCCAACGGATTATCGTGGCACTGTTTCAAAATATCATTCCTACCATCTTGTCCTATTACCCTGTTCCACTCCGTTTCCCTGTCATATACTGGAGCAGAGTTCAACCTAACCAATTTATAGAGGGAGCCACATTCCACTCTCCAACCCGGGTAAGATAGTTATTTGTCTTCAACTAAGCGAATCATTCTTGCTAACCAAAGGTCCGAAGTAAAAATTTCCGCGGCAACAGGTACGCTGCGAGACAACATGTCGGGAACCACATGTCCCTTGCCTTTCCGATGCACAATCTCAAAATCATACTACTGAAGTTTCGAAGCCCAACGCGCTAGCCTACCACTAGGATCCTTCAACTTGTTCAACCAGATGAGAGAGTAGTGGTCTGTCACCACCGTAAACCGAGCTCCCTCAACATATGGTCGTAGTTTCTCAACCGCCCACAGGACCGCTAAACACTCCTTCTCTGTTGTGGAATAATTCTTCTCGCCTTTAGTTAACGACCTACTCAGATAAGCTATGACTTTTTCTCCTTCATCAAATAGTTGGGTTAAAACCGCGCCTAAGCCGAAGTCGGACGCATCTGCCTGAATTGTAAAGGGCCTAGTAAAATCTGGACAGCTCAGAACCGGGGCTGTCACCAAGCGTTCTTTCGCTCCCCTAAAACTCCGGTCGCATTCTTCGCTCCATACGAACTTCGTATTCTTCTTGGTTAGTTCGGTAAGGGGTCTAAGTAACTGTGCGAAGTCTTTAATAAACCTACGGTACCAAGACACTGTGCCAACAAAAGAACGAACCTGTTTGACATTTTCGGTATATCTATGCTCAACATTGCCTCTACTTTCTCTGGGTCAACGATAATCATATCGTCCAGGTAAACAAAGATATGGGGTTCTACCTCTGGGCCTATAACTGAGTCTATAAACCTTTGCCATGTCGCCGGTGCGTTATGCAACCCATATGGCATTCGCCTAAATTGAAACAAACCCCTACCTGGTACCGTGAAAGCAGTGTAAGGCCTCGACTGCTCTTCTACAGGAATTTGCCAATAGGCCGATTTGATGTCTAAGCTGGACAAAAAACTGGCATCTCTTAGCTTATCTAAGGTCGCTGATACGTAAGGTAGTGGGTAACTATCTCTTTCGGTACACTTATTTAAACCCCTATAATCTACACAAAACCTATAAGACCCGTCTTTCTTCCTAATTATTACTACTTGGGACGCCCAGGGACTATGTGATTTCTCAATTACACCTTTATCGAGCATGTCCTTCAATTCCTCGTCTATACGCGACTGTAGGACGGGAGACACCAGATAGTAGCGCTGCTCGACAGCTTCAACCCCTGCCCTAACCCTAATCCTATGCTCGACCAGGTGGGTCCGACCTAACCCTTCAGGCATTGCCTCGAACGCACGGTTTTGTATCTCGTCCAAAGCCTGGGACCCTCGAATGCATATTTTTGCATGATCCACTATCGCTACCACTGACTCCTGCTGCGGTTGAGAAAACGGGACTATGCCAGCCTTTGTCCAAAAATCTACGCCAAGGATCATGTTTTGAGGTAAACCGGGAACAACAAGACAATCTACGAGGACCGACTTGCCCTTCACTTCGATTGGTAACGAAAGCGAACCTAGAACCGAGAGGTGGCCCCCGTCCGCAAGAGTCACCCTCAAACAATTTACCGAAGTAGTTACTCTAATGCCCCATGAACTTAGAATATCCCAACCCAGCCGTCCTATCACTGTTCTCGTCGCCCCTGAATCTAGTAAGGCCCTAAAAGTGGATCCAAAAACTTGATGTCCAAGTACGGACGCCTATCGGATTCTTCCGTAGCCATGGAATAAGAAAGCCGCAAATTTGGGCCACGAGCTCCGACTTTTGCTAGCTGGGTGTTAACAGAACTCGCTCTTCAAGACCACCTGTGCTGCCATCCCGACAAGTAGACCTCGACCTACGTTCCGATCTAAAGGGATTTTGGTGCGCTCCACCGCTATCTCTCTCCCCACGCTGCTTCTCCCGGGCGCCACTCTGCTTCGCTGCACACACGGGGCAGTCCCGCTTCATAGCCCCAGCCTTACCACAACCATAACACTTAATTCCTTTTTTGCACTCCGCAGATATATGTCCGAAACGCCGACAGTTAAAGCAGTGGGTGTTAGGCCTCGCCCTAAACCCTGGATCTCCCTCCGGATCTACTACCGAATCTACCTCGTGGAGCAAAAGAATCCACGGACGACCTAACCGACTCTAATTTCCGACCCAGCGCGACTAGCTCCGTAACTGACCCTATAGGAACCAGTTTAAGTTGCGTTTGGTAAAATGGCTGCAAATTCGCCCTTATAATTCTTAGCATTCTACTCTCCGGCAACGATTCCTGTAGCCTCCCAAACATAACCCTCATCGCCGCTACATAGACCCCTATGGTCTCATTCGTACCTTGAGTCCGCCTACGAATCTCATCCAAGAGCAAATCGTCGTAGTTGCAGGGGAGAAACTCCAACTTTAACTCCTTAACCAACTCTTCCCAACTAGATATCGTACGCCTAATCGACCTAAGCCACAATAGAGCTTTTCCCTAAAATAAATCTACCGCCGACCTAAATAGTTTAATACTTGACACCCCGCGAGCTTCGCTCAACTCGTCAACCCTCTCCAGAAACGCGTGCACCGTTATTCCCGTCTTTTCGCCATCGAAGCGAATGTCCCACTTCGATAAATTTTCCGCCTTAAACGGCGCCGCTACACTGACCTTTTCGACGGCTCGTTCCCACTCCACCGCTGCGGGTTCCTGCATCGTGATACGCGCCTGCTCGTCTGGCTACCCTGTGTCCTCATCCTTGTCCCCGACCACCTCTTGCAGATCGGCCAGGCGAAGCAATAACTTGCTCTTGAGGGTCATCTGTCCTGACGTCTCTTCGTCACTACTTGGTTTTGCGCGGCCTATACGCGATACACACCACTCTAACTTCGTCATGGCCTTCGCGCCATCCGACGCTTTCGCCCCCTTAGTTAGTCCACCTGTTAACTTCTCCACCTCCTCCAACTTAGCCTCAACTGCGACCTTATCTTCATCGAAACGAAAAGGGTAATCGTGGAAGAGGTCAACCGAGCCTCGTCGCTCTAATAGTCTCGCTGCCCTCAACGACTTTCTCATGGAGTCGACCGACGCGACCGCTAGACCCCGAGCCTCCATCTTGTACGCCAGCTCTTCCTGTGATAATCGATTAATTTCCATTTTAAAGTTAAGTACAGCCCCGACCCAAAAGGGTAATGACAAAAGGTATAAATCCGAAACTCAGAAAAAATTTAAGCAATTCGAGAGAAAAAAAAACTTTATTGAACCAAGGAAAATATACTTTACGACCAGTCACGCCCGTTGTCTACTGGGTTATCCGTATGCAAATGTTACTACCCTAATTTACTACTGGGGTAGCTATTTCCCTGCACCGGCACAACAAAAAGACCCTAGCACAAAACAACAGAAGAGCCCATACACACAAAAACTAAGAATACAAAACAAATATGCTACCAAGAACACAAGCTACTGCGGACGACACAAGCAATTACAATTTGCGGCTTATATACTAATTTATAAGGCTATATATGTTTCACGCAAAACCAGAGTGGTCCGGCCAAATGCAAACAATATTCGAATTTTATAAATGTGAATGAATTTAGCCAATTGGATAAATGTGGAGAACCAAGGGCTCGCAAAACCACCATTTTTAGATTACGACCACGGCAAACGTTTTAAGGACCATGATTTGAGGGCATGCACCTGGAATGTCCGAAACCCTTAATTGGGAAGGTGCCTCTGCCCGGCTGGTAGATGTCCTCGGCAGAGCGAAGGCTGACATCACCGCCATCCAAGAAATGCGTTGGACGGGGCAAGGGAGGAAAACGGTAGGCCCTTGCGACGTATACTACAGCTGCCATGTAAAGGAGCGCAAATTTGGTGTCGGATTTGTGGTGGGAGAGAGACTTCGCCGTAAAGTACTGTCGTTCACTCCGGTGGACGAACGTCTCGCCACAATCCGCATAAAGGCGAGATTCTTCAACATCTCCCTGATTTGCGCCCATGCCCCGACGGAAGAGAAGGACGATGGGACCAAAGATTGCTTCTACGAACTCCTGGAGCGCACGTTCGAACGCTGCCCCCAACACAATATAAAAATCGTGCTAGGCGATTTCAATGCCAAGGTGGGCAAGGTGGGCCCACAGTCGGAAAATTCAGTCTCCACGAGGAAACGTCTGATAACGGATTGAGACTGATCGGCTTTGCCGGGCCCGAAACATGGTAGTCTGTAGTACCTGGTTCCAGCATAGGAGCATACATCAGGCTACGTGGCTGTCTCCAGATGGTAAGACAAGAAACCAAATCGACCATGTTGTGATAGACGGAAGGCACGCTTCCAGTGTCCTGGATGTGCGCACGATCCGAGCAGCCAACATCGACTCGGACCATTATCTTGTCGCAGCCAAGATACGCACGCGCCTCTGTGCGTCAAAAAGTGTGCGGAAAGGCACACAAGGAAACCTCGACGTCCGAAAGTTGCAATCACAACAGACAGCCACGCACTTCGCTACTCGAGTCGCACTCCTGCTATCTGAGAGCTTTAAACAACACAGCGATATTTCAGAGCAATGGAACCACATCTCTCGCTCTTTACGTACCGCCGCTGAACAATCTATTGGTTTAAAGCGAGCCCGGAAAAATGACTAGTACGATGAGGAATGTCGCGTTGTCACGGAACGGAAAGATGCTGCCTACAGGGCCACGTTGAGATCGGGCGAAAAGCGAGCGTTGCGGGAGAGATATCGTGAGTTAATGAAGGAAGCGAGTCGCATTTTTCGAGAGAAGAAGAGAAAGGATGAAATGCGTGAGTGCGAAGAGCTTGAAATGCTGGCCGATAGGAAAAGCGCTCGAAAAATCTTTCAGAAAGTACGACGGCTAACAGAAGGTTTTAAGACCGGGGCGAATTCCTGTAAGAACGACAACGGCGACCTGGTAACTGACGTTCAGAATATACTTAGTTTATGGAGGGAGCACTTCTCCACACTACTTAGTGGTAGTGACAGAGACCACCTTGGATAATATGATGATCCCGAAACCCCAATCAATGACGACGGAATTCATGTTCCGTTACCCGACAGCGATGAGATCCGTATAGCAATAGCACGGCTAAAGAACAACAAAGCGCCCGGAGTTGACGGGCTGCCAGCTGAGTTATTCAAATACGGTGGAGAAGAGTTGGTAAAACGCATGCACCAGCTAATCTGTAGAGTATGGTCGGACGAATGCATGCCTACTGATGGGAATCTAAGTGTACTTTGCCCAATCCATAAGAAGGGTGATACTGCAATTCGCGCCAACTTTCGTGGTAAAAGCCTTCTTAACATTGCATATAAGGTTCTGTCGAGCGTATTGTGTGAGAGACCTAAGCTCACCGTCAATGAACTGATAGGACCTTATCAGTGTGGGTTTAGACCTGGTAAATCTACTATCTACCAGCTATTCACAGTGCGCCAGATCTTGGAAAAGACCCAAGAAAGAAGAATCGACACGCACCACCTTTTTGTCGACTTCAAAGCCGCTTTCGGCAGCACAAAAAGAAGTTGCCTTTATGCCGCAATGTCTGAATTTGGTATCCCCGCAAAACTTATACGGCTATGTAAAATGACGTTAAGCAAGACCACCAGCTCCGTCAGGATTGGGAAGGACCTCTCCGAGCCGTTTGATACCAAACGAGGTTTCAGACAGGGTGACTCTTTGTCGTGTGACTTTTTTAACCTTATGCTGGAGAAGATAATTCGAGCCGCAGAACTTAATCGGTCAGGCACTATCTTTTATTAGAGTGTGCAGCTGCTGGCGTACGCCGATGACATTGACATTATCGGCCTTAACAACCGCGCAGTTAGTTCTGCCTTCTCCAAACTGGATAGAGAAGCAAAGCGAATGGGTCTGGAGGTGAACGAGGACAAAACGAAGTATCTCCTGTCATCAAATAAACAGTCGGCACGTTCACGACTGGGATCAAACATCACTGTTGACAATTATAACTTTGAAAAAGTAGAAGACTTCGTTTACTTAGGAACCAGCATTAACACCAACAATAATTAGCCAATTGGATAAATGTGGAGAACCAAGGGCTCGCAAAACCACCATTTTTAGATGACAACCACGGCAAACGTTTTAAGGACCATGATTTGAGGGCATGCACCTGGAATGTCCGAACCCTTAATTGGGAAGGTGCCTCTGCCCGGCTGGTAGATGTCCTCGGCAGAGCGAAGGCTGACATCACCGCCATCCAAGAAATGATGAGATAATTTAATTAATTAGTTAATGAGCTTGAATAAGCTTATGTTTTGAAAACATAAGATAGAAATTAAAATTTCCATTAACTTTACTAAAAAAAATTAACAATATAAAATAAAACAATAATAATTTAAAACCAATAAAAAATAATAAATAATTTAAAGAAAAAGGTAAAAAACATTTTCAAGCTAAATATATTAATTTATCATAACGAAATCGAGGTAAAGTCCCACGTGTTCAAATAAATACAAAAGAAATAAAAGTTAATTTAACATAAAATATTAAATTAAATAAATCACAACCTAAAAAAATTACACAAAATAATATTCTCATAAATAAAATTCTCGCATATTCAGCTAAAAAAATAAGAGCAAATCCTCCTCTTCTATATTCTACATTAAATCCAGAAACTAATTCAGATACACCTTCAGCAAAATCAAAAGGAGTTCGATTAGTTTCAGCTAAACAAATACAAAATCAAACAAGTCTTATAGGAAATAAAATAATAATAAATCAAATATAATTTTGATAATAAAAAAAATTTAATATATTATAACTACCAATAAGAAAAATAAAAGATAATAAAATTAAAGCTATTCTAACTTCATAAGAAATAGTTTGAGCCACAGCTCGTAATCCACCTAATAATGCATAATTAGAATTAGAAGATCAACCAGCAATTATAACTGTATAGACACCTATACTAGTACAACATAAAAAAAATAATAAACCTAAATTAAAAGAGAATAATTTTACAAATAAAGGTATACATAATCAAACTAATAAAAAAATAAATAAAGAAAAAATAGGAGAAAAATAATAAGAGATATAATTTGATAAAATTGGATAAGTTTGTTCCTTAGTAAATAATTTAATTGCATCATAAAAAGGTTGAGGAATTCCTATTAAACCAACTTTATTAGGTCCTTTACGAATCTGAATATAACCTAATACTTTACGTTCTAATAAAGTTAAAAAAGCTACTCTAACTGAAACACAAACTACTAAAATTTTACTACTAACAAAAAATAAAATATATTCTATAAAAAACAAGTACTATTTGTAATAAAAATTACATAAATAAATTCTAAATTTATAGCACTAATCTGCCAAAATAGTATATTAATAATATTCAATAAATAAAATTTTATAATTCTAATATTTGGTCCTTTCGTACTAAAATATTAATATTTTTTAAAGATAGAAACCAACCTGGCTTACGCCGGTCTGAACTCAGATCATGTAAGAATTTAAAAGTCTAACAGACTTTATTTTTAAGCAACTACACCTAAAATATATCTTAATCCAACATCGAGGTCGCAAACTTTTTTATCAATAAGAACTCTCCAAAAAAATTACGCTGTTATCCCTAAAGTAACTTAATCTTATAATCGTTATTAACGGATCAATAAATCATAAATAAATGATTTTATAAAATTAAAAGTTTATTAATTTTTAATATCACCCCAACAAAATAGTATATAGTATAAAAATAAAATAAACCAATAAAATTTAACTACTAAAAAATATAAAGATTTATAGGGTCTTCTCTTCTTTTAAAAAAATTTAGCTTTTTAACTAAAATATAAAATTCAATAATAAATTTAAATGAAACAGATTATACTTCGTCCAACCATTCATACCAGCCTTCAATTAAAAGACTAATGATTATGCTACCCTTGCACAGTTAAAATACTGCGGCCATTTAAATAAATTCAGTGGGCAGGTTACACTTTTTATATAACACAAAAAGACATGTTTTTGTTAAACAAGCGAGAATAAAATTTGCCGAATTCTTTATATAAACTTATCAATTTAAATTATTTTTACAATACAATATACTAATTTTATCATTATTAATTAACAATTTTTATTTAAATAAAAATTTGTATAAAAATAATTAAAACATAAATAAATAATAAAATAATTTATAACAAACTTATAAATGATTGCTAATTCTATACATAAATTTTTAATAATAATTATTAATTTTTAATAATTTATTTTAAAGCTTATCCCTTAAAATATTCAAAATAATAAATTTTTATTTTATAAAAAAAAAATAAAAATTAAAATCTTGTAAATTAAATTTATTTCTAAAAAAACTAGATACCTTTATAAACGAATAACATTTCATTTCTAATAATTTATTTAAAATAATTTTGATACATTAACTTTTATAAATTCGAGATTAATAAATATTTATTAATTATTTAATAAACCCTGACACGCAAGGTACAAAAAATTAAATTTTCTTTTAAAATAAAAATTTTTCAATTATTTCAATAACCTTTTACAATACTTAATAAACTATTATTAATATTATTTTTTCATTAAAAATTACTAAAACACTAAAATTATATAATTATTTTTAATAAATTATAAATAAATAAATACATTAATAATAATAAATAAATATTAATTATCAATTTATATTGATTTGCACAAAAACCTTTTCAATGTAAATGAAATACTTTACTAAATAAGCTTTAAATTGTCATTCTAGATACACCTTCCGGTACATCTTCTATGTTACGACTTATCTTATCTTAATAATAAGAGCGACGGGCGATGTGTACATGATTTAGAGCTATAATCAAATTTTTAATCTTTAAAATTTTACTATCAAATTCACTTTCACTAAACATTTAAAATTTAGATTCATTTAAATATTTTTATTGTAACCCATCTCTACTTAAATATAAGCTACACCGTGATCTGATATAAATTCTAATATAAATTATAGAAAATTATTATTCTAATAAAATATTCTGATAACGACGGTATATAAACTGAAAACAAATTTAAGTGAGGTACATCATGGATTATCAATTAAAGGACAGGCTTCTCTGAATAGACTAAAATACCGCCAATTTTTTTAAGTTTCAAGAACATAACTAATACTACCTTAATGTTTAATATTTACATTTTAAATAATAGGGTATCTAATCCTGGTTTATTAATAAAATTTTCAAGCTTTAATAACATTTAAATAAAAATCTTAAAATTTAGAAATTTCACCTAATAAATTTATTTATATTTTATTATAATAAAATTTAACTTACATTAAAAAAATTTTATTTGTATTATTTGTGTAACCGCGGCTGCTGGCACAAATTTAACCAATACTTAATGAAATTACTATTTATAAGTTTCCTTAATTAATAAAATTATTTACTGAGATTATAATAAAATATATTTATTATTTAAATAAATATAAATTCATGCAATAACTTACATATAAAATAAATCAATAACAAAATTTTAAGCCAAAATAAAACTTTAATATTATTATAACCCAACGGAAACCCACTTTCCCGCCCAACCGGCACGAGGGGCTCAATCCGCATAACGTACGGATGTTTTTTAAATATACAAATCTTAGGTGCCGAGTCGTGACAGAAGAAAGTTTGTTAAGCGTCGAGATCCCAAGCTGCTCAGCTACAGAATAAGAATTCATCAGCCGAATACAAAGTTAGAGAAATGCAAAGTAAGAAAATTGGATCGTTAGCTGTTATTAAGAGAGGATAGAATAGTTCTTTTAATTATAAAAAGTGAGTCCGATACATCAAAGGTGCTGGAATGATTGTTAAAGTCTTGGCATAAACCCCGAAACGGTTCATTCAACTCAAAGTTAGTTCTGCATAGTTTCAAGAAAAGTGGTTTAAAGTTTCTCGTTGCACGGGAGGGTACATTAAAATTAATTTGCTCTAGAAGAAATACACTTGAGATCCATCCATTGACTAATTTTACCAGAAATATTATACCTAACATTTCTCTGCGACTCGAAAGAGTAGGAAGATTAATAAGTTTTAAACGACTAGTGTAAGGGGGAAGATTGTATGGCGAATCCCATCGAAGATTTCTCAAAGCAAAAAGTAAGAATTGTTTTTGTATTGACTCTAGTTGGTCTGAGTGGACCTGATAACGAGGATTCCAAACTATGGAACCATACTCCAGTATTGGTCTTACTAATGAAGTAAAAAGTGTTTTAGTTATATACGGGTCGCGGAATTCCTTTGACCAACGCTTTACAAAAGCCAGTACACCCCTTGCTTTATTAACTGTGGAACTAATATGAAAATTAAAATTGAGTTTACAATCCATACCAACACCCAGGTCAACAAAACTGTTTACATGTTCTAGGACGTAGTTATTTATTTTGTAGGAGGCCGGCTGAATGGTTCGTCGAGAAAAGCACATGAATTTACATTTGTTAAGGTTAAGCGGCATATAATTAATGCTGCACCAATTGACTATGCTGTCCAAATCTTGCTGTAGCAAGGATCTTTCTTCAGCCGAGGCATAAGTCTTAAAAAGTTTAACATCATCCGCGTACATCAATATTTTAGAATACTTTACTACTGTAGAAATGTCGTTTATGAATAGCAGGAACAGAATCGGTCCGAGGTGGCTGCCCTGAGGAACTCCCGAGGAAACATCGATGATCCCAGAATGAAAATTTTTAAAAACTACCTTTTGCGTCCTACCGGAGAGATAAGAAGACATCCAACAGAGGATATCAGGTTGAAAACCAAGCAGATCCAGTTTACGGATGAGTAAAGAGTGACATACTTTGTCAAATGCTTTACTAAAATCGGTATATATAACATCAGTATCAATGCATTCCCTAAACCCATTTGAAACATGGGTGGTAAATTCAAGTAAATTTGTAATGGTTGATTTGCCCTTACAGAAGCCATATTGGCAATTTGCTATTATTGAGGAAATCGGATAAGTCATTTGATTGGTAAATAGCTTCAAACAACTTCGGGATAGAAGAGAGTTTAGGTATACCACGATAGTTTTCAATAGAAGACCTGCTTCCAGATTTATGATGGGGGATTATGTAAGACTGTTTCCATATTGACGGAAAAACTCCTTGCTGGAGGGACAAATTAAACAAGTTCGATAATGGCAGGTACAGGTGCTTTGCACATTTTTTTAGGAAACATGTCGGGATCATATCAGGGCCGTACTTGAATGATTCTTTTAAAGATATTAAATAATGAAAAACATCATCTGATGATATGACTGGAATATTAATAGAGTTATTGGGGCTCAGCTTGTATGGATAGGAAATACAGTTATATTTAAATTGAGTGGTGTAGTTATATTTAAAGAACTGGGCAAATAGATTGGCAATAATCTCGTTATCACATGACACAGTATTTTGATATTTCATTGCGGAAGGGAATTAAAATTTAACTTAATTTAAATATAAAATTTAATTTTAATAATAATTATTAAACAACAAAATATAAAAATAAAATTAAATCTAAATAAAATTAATAAGTATTTATATAATTATAATTATAATCAACGTCTTCGTCTTATTATTATAAATATTAAAATTTTAATTTTTCATCATAAATAAAATTTTATTAATAATTTTTCAAAAAAAAATATATTTTTATTAATCATAAAATTTAATTAATTTTAAAATTAATAATATAAAAAAATATTTTATTTATAACATAAATTAAAATTTATATTAATAATATTGTATAATTAAAAAAAAGTAAAAATAATAAAATTATTAAATAAAAATCATAAGTATCTCCTCATAACCAGTAAATTGATTCCCCCTAATCAAATTTTACTTATTTTTATTTTATTAGAAAAAAATAATTCTATCTTATATAAAATTTAAATTATAATTATTTAATAAATTAATTAAAATTAATAATTAATTAAATAATTAATTATAATTATAAAATTATAATTATATGAATATTAATATAAATATTAAATATTAAAATTAAAAATTAATAGTACAATAAAATTTTATAAAATAATATAAATTATATAAACCAATATTAATATTAATAACATTTTAAATTAAAAAAAAAGTAAAAATAATAATCTTATTAAATAAAAACCATTAGTATTTCCTCATAGCCAGTAAATTGATTCCCCTCATCAAATTTTACTTATTTTAAAATTTTATGAAAAATTTTAATTTCATTTTAAAATGCTGAGTGTCTTTTTACTTCTCAGATCGTATGTCATGAGACAATTTATTTAATAGAAAAGAAAAATACAAAGTACACTGAACACTTAGCTTAGGGCTTCTTTAAGTTTGGACTGTCCGAAGCAATATCGGACGAGAACCGCACTCGCCAAAGGACCGCAGCTAATTGAATTATCATCGATCGAATACACATATTTATAGCGATCGCAACTGTCAAGACACAGAGTTGTAGTATTACAGAGTCGCATTAGAACTATCAAATAAGTACAGAGTGTTTAGGTACATAGAAATATAACACAGAGTTGCATTAGAACTATCAGATAAGTAAATGGTAAGAAATAAAATATTGATGAAATAGGATCGCTACAGTCTCCCCCTAGGATACTGAAGTCGACCCGACGAAGTATACTATGTGGTCTTTCGGGGTCGTCCTCTGCGCCGCATCATATTAACTGGAGCCTCGTATTCATCACTGGAACTCCATGTTAATGAGGATGCATGGTAGGTGCCCAAAGGATGTTGCAGATTGTCCTCGTGAGCAATAACGTAGGAGGTAGAACCTTGTCTACCGATGATTACATATGGCCCATCTCGTCGCGGTACGAATTTTGAAGTTACACCCTTCGTTGCATTACTCAGGACATGGTTTGCGACTAGAACCTTGGAACCAATTTCCAAATCTTCCTGATCACGGCGTCGTAAATTTGAAGCGCGCTTATTAGAATCTTGTTGTTTTTGTTCGCATTCACGAGCAGCTTGAAATACCTCAATAGGCGTAGCCAGATATGGTGAGATTTCGGCAATAAAGTTCTCCGACTGGATGATTGACCTTAGATCATGATGGACATCGTCAATGGTCCTTAACTCACGACCGAACGTAAGGTATGCGGCAGTATACCCTGTGCTTTGGCAACGTGTCGTATTCATCGCGAAGCGTATGGCTGGCAACCTTTCTGCCCATGTGTGATGCTGTTTACCGACCAATATCGCCAACTGCGCCTTCATGTCACGATTCTTCCTTTCCACTGGATTAGCTTGAGGGTGGTACAGTGGTGTGAATACTTGGCTTATTTCGAGGCAGAATACAATCTTCTGCATTACTGCGGATACAAACTGCACCCCATTGTCGCTGATGATTCGCCTTGGAACCCCATATCGCAGGAATACCTCGTCTATCAACGTCTTCGCACAATTTTCAGCAGTAGCTTCTGTTAACGCAAACAGTTCCACAAAACGACTTGCTACGTCTTCCACTATATATATCCATTGCATCCCATTGGCATCGGGTGGCAGTGGCCCAAAAAGATCGATGGCTATAGTTTCAAATCGTTGCTTACTCGAAGTCGTTTGGTATAGGCCCATTGGTTTTAAGTTGGTCGTCTTATATCGCTGGCAATCAGTACAATTATGGATATGTTTTCCAATATCCTTGCGGATTCCTGGCCAATAATAGCGTGACGTTATTTTGAACGTTGTTCGGTCGATTCCATATTGACCCGCTGTGTCCTTGTTATGATAGTGGTCCAATATAGCTGGACGCTCGGACTTAGGAATGACCAATTGCGCATCTTCGCTGTCATCGTCGTTGTAGCAATACAAAACTCCATCATTCATCGTATATCCTCTTTTGGACCAATGTACCGCATCATCTGTTTGATTCTCGAAACAGTCGATTATGGCTTTGAGATCAGGATCACTAAGCTGGCCTTCTCGAATATCCTTCGCTCCTCGTCGTGGAAGGTCAATGCCAACTGAGCATATTTTGCAGGATGTCTCATTGTCATGGGTTTCTTCACATGGAGGCCGTGACAACATGTCAGCTATAACGTTAGTTTTCCCTGGCTTGTAGTCAATATGTATGTTGTAGGGTTGTATAAGCAATACCCATCGAGCTAGGCGTCCAGTGGGTGATTTAACCATTAACCATTTCAGCGGCCGGTGGTCCGTAATGAGCGTTACGTTGGAACCTTCGATATATCCACGGAACTTCTGGACAGCCCATACGATTGCAAGAGCTTCTCGCTCAATTGTAGAATAATTTTGTTCAGCTTTTGTTAACAACCTACTGGCGTATTCTATGGGATGTTCATCAGGACCCTCCCCCTGGATCAGAATTGCCCCTAGTGCATAACCACTAGCATCGGTTTTGAGAGTAAATGGCAAGTTCTCGTCAGCTTGTTTTAGAATAGGCGAAATTGTTAAAAGGCGTTTTAACTCCTCGAAAGCCGTTTGTTGCTTCTCTGTCCAAGCCCATTTCGCGTTCTTTTTCGTCAGTTGAGAAAGCGGTTTAGCGACTTCTGCGAATTGAGGCACAAAACGCCTGTACCATGAGCACGCTTGGAGAAAGGACAGTAATTCCTTGACGTTTCTTGGCGATTTACGCATCGATAGTGCCGTAGTCTTGCTTGGATCAACCTTGATGCCATCTGGAGTCAACACGTGCCCCAAATATTTTACCTCCTGACAAGCAAAGCGGCATTTTCCCTTGTTGACCTTGAGACCGAACTTACGTAAGCGGTTGAAAAGCATGTTCAATTCTTCTAGGTGTTCTTTAAAATCTTTGGAACACAAAATAATATCATCCAGATATGCGACTAAAACGATGTAAGTCAACGATACCTTGAGGAAATCGATTAAACGTTGAAATGTTGCTGGCGCATTTCGCAGGCCGAATGGCATTCGCGTGAACTTGTACATGCCAAAAGGAGTAATGAAAGCGGTCTTGTCCTGATCTTCGTCTTTCATACCGACTTGCCAATACCCAGACTGCAAATCCAACGTGGACATGAAGTTTGTGACCTTTGCTTCATGCAACAAGTCATCAATTCGTGGCAACGGATACCGATCTGGTTTGGTGATAGCGTTCAATTCTCTATAGTCGACGCAGATCCGTATGCCGTCTGACTTCTTGGGAACGATGACCACAGGAGCTGCCCATGGAGATTCACATTCCACAATAACTCCAGTATGGGGCATTTTTGCGAGCTCTATTTTCAACAATTCTTTCCGTTGTGGTGACAGGCGATATGGCGGCAGGGCAATTGGAAGATGCTCGCCTGTGTCAATGCGATGTGTAGCGAACGGTGTTGCAGCCGTCGGCTCTTCAAAGACGTCAGCTTGCGTGAGTAGCAATGCATCCAGTTCCGTTTTTTGCTTCATGGTCAACTCGTAGTTGACGGATTGTGGTGGTAGGCTCACTTCGAAAGAATTTAGTGGGAAAAAGTTTTCGTCACAAAATTTTTCAAATTCAGCGTTGCTGGTTTTTGTTCTCATTGGAGGTGCAAACAGGCGAGAAGTGTTCTCAGGTGTAGTTTCGCCAACCGGTAAGGAACTTCTAAAAATCTTCTGCACGGAGTGTGGTGAGTAGTCATTCGACTGTGAGCGTTTACTCGTTACTGATGGACCGTAGTTTTTCTCTGGACAAACCTCTGGAGTATTAGCGGCATCTGGGTTCGTGTTGTACTTTTCGACGTAGCGTATGAAGTTGGAGTACTCGTGCTTAGCTTTAGTACTAGGCGACTTCAAAAACCCTGTTACTATGTGTGCACCCGCTATGTCGATAGCAGACGGTAAATCACTAGTGCTCGGTTTTTTAAAGTCATATTTCACTTTTGGTTCGTCCTCAAAATACCAAAAACGTTGTGCCATATTCAAAACTATGCAGGCTTGTTCCATAAAGTCTGCTCCTATGAGAGTTCGATTCTTCGTTGCGTTTGGTAAGGATATAAATCGGATTTTTCGTTCTCTGTTACCAATTGTGACGTTACAAATTGAGGACAACACCTTTTGTGTTGTAGTAGTGCCATCTGCCAATGTTACATCTGCCATAACATCTTGAAAGACGCAGCCTTTGCACGATACGATTTTCTTCAGGTTTGCACTGGCTACACTGGTTTTCGCTCCAGTATCAAACAACGCTTCCCCTTGCATACCAAACATCGTAATGTGGACCATTGGCATCGCTCTGCCAACGATAGTGGTGGACACACTGTTAAACGATAAATACTGTGGACTCTCCTTGCTGTGCCCACTGCATTTTTGGCAATTTGCGCGATACACGCCTGGTGACCCACAACCGTAACATGCAAACGCGGCTACACGCTTAGCTTGCGGCGCTGCCATGCTCGTACTTGCTGTACTTAATTGCTGTCGTTGTTGTGCCTGCTGCGACTGTTGCTCCTTCTTCTTCTTAAAGCAAACATCTACAGTATGGCCTCGTAGCCTGCAGAAAGAACAACGCTTTGTGCTGTTAGAATTTTCAGGTTCCTCAGTAGCTGTCGGCATAAGTTGCTTTGCTTCTGCCAAAAATAATTCCGCATCTCGGCAACGTGCTATTAACTCATCAAAAGTCACAAATGTATCACGGCGCACACGCTCTCTAATTTTAATTGAAAGGAGGCCGTATACCATGCTTAATTGTACTGCTTCGCTAATGGTATCCATTAACTGCGAAAACAACAATCGCTTTTTGCAAATAAAGCTGTCCGTAGCTTCACGAGCAGTTTGCTTTTGTTCAAAAATGTTTAAAAAAAATTTCCAATCCGGCGTTGGAGGCGAAAATGTAGTGCGCATCAATTCAGTTGCAGCGGCGAACGTTTTCAGGGTATCCTTAACGCCAATCCACCACGTAGCGGCATATTCCTCCAGCAATAGCGGCATACCGCGCAGGGCGTCGGCGTCGGAAATTGCCTCTATATCTTTGTACACCGTTATAGTGGTAATAAATTCTTCCACTATAGCGGGATCTCATTGTCCTCGGAAACGTGATGTACATTGCGTAAAGGCACCGCCTTTTTTACTGCCTGATATCGCAGCTAAAATTTGCGTAAACTGCTCCGGTGAAAATGTAGCCATGCTTGTCGGTGAGTCACGATTGGAGTTGTTCGTGGCCATAAAGTTGGGCGCCAATAAAATGCTGAGTGTCTTTTTACTTCTCAGATCGTATGTCATGAGACAATTTATTTAATAGAAAAGAAAAATACAAAGTACACTGAACACTTAGCTTAGGGCTTCTTTAAGTTTGGACTGTCCGAAGCAATATCGGACGAGAACCGCACTCGCCAAAGGACCGCAGCTAATTGAATTATCATCGATCGAATACACATATTTATAGCGATCGCAACTGTCAAGACACAGAGTTGTAGTATTACAGAGTCGCATTAGAACTATCAAATAAGTACAGAGTGTTTAGGTACATAGAAATATAACACAGAGTTGCATTAGAACTATCAGATAAGTAAATGGTAAGAAATAAAATATTGATGAAATAGGCTCGCTACAATTTTATATAAAATTTAAATTTTAATTATAAAATAAATAATTATAAATAAATAATTAATGAAATAATTAATTATAATCAAAAAACATAAATAAATAAATAATATTATAAATATTAAATTTTAAAATTTAATAATTTTATTTAAAAAAAAAAAATTAAATTTTTCAAAATTATTTATAAATATTCATTAATTATAATTAAAAAACAATATTTTTTTTAAATATTTTCAAAAAAAAAAATTATTTTAAATAAAAATACATAAATATTAAATTTTCAAAATTTATAAAATAAAAATCAATTAAATCGTCATTATTTCACCAATTTTTTTTTTTTTTTTTATTAAATAATTTATATGTATATGTATGTTCTATTTAATAATTTAATTTAATTTTATATTTACTTAATTTAATTATTTAATTATAAATTAAAAATATAATTAAATAATATATTTAATTTATTAAAAAAATAATAAAAAAAAAAAAAAAATTGGTGAAATAATGATGATTTAATTGACTCTTAGATACTTTTTCTATTAAATATTTTAGTTGAAAACAACTTATTTCATTTTTAATAATTTCTCTATTTAACTTTTTAGTTGAAAACAACTTATTTCATTTTTAAATTAATGAATTGCCTGATAAAAGGATTATCTTGATAGGGTAAATAATGTAATAAAATTACATTCATTAATATCAGGCCATAATTTATATTTAATAGAATTAAACTATTTCTAAAAGTATCAAAAACTTTCGTGCATCATACACTAAAATATAAAAAGATAAGCTAATAAAGCTACTGGGTTCATACCCCATTTATAAAGGTTCCAATCCTTTTTTTTTAATTTTTAATAATTCTGCTAAAATTATATTTTTTTTAATCTTAATTTTAGGTACAATAATTACAGTATCATCTAATTCTTGATTAGGTGCTTGAATAGGCTTAGAAATTAATTTATTATCTTTTATCCCCCTAATAAGAGATAATAATTTAATATCAACAGAAGCCTCTTTAAAGTATTTTTTAACTCAAGCATTAGCTTCTGCTGTTTTATTATTTGCTATTATTATTCTATATTTAAATTATTTTCCAATAATTAAATATAATTTAATATTAAATAATTTAATTATTTATTCTTCTTTATTAATAAAAAGAGGAGCTGCTCCATTCCATTTTTGATTTCCAAATGTAATAGAAGGAATATCCTGAATAAATGGATTAATTTTAATAACATGACAAAAAATTGCTCCTCTTATATTAATTTCTTATATTCCTCAAAATAATTTATCAATTTTTGTAATTATTATTTCAATTCGTATTGGTTCTTTAGGAGGACTTAATCAAACATCTTAACGAAAATTAATAGCATTTTCATCAATTAATCATTTAGGATGAATATTAGCAGCTATACAAACAAATGAATTAATATGAATAACTTATTTTTATTTTTATACATTTTTATCTTTTAGCTTAACATTTATATTCAATAATTTTAAAATTTATCATATTAATCAATTATTCAATATATTTTCAAATTCAAAAATTTTTAAATTTATGTTATTTTTTAATTTACTTTCATTAGGTGGACTTCCTCCATTTATTGGATTTTTGCCAAAATGACTAGTAATTCAATTATTAATTTTTAATAATCAATACATTTTAATATCAATTATAACTGTAATAACATTAATTACACTATTTTTTTTATTTACGATTATGTTTTGCAGCCTTTATACTAAATTATTATGAAAATAATTGAAATAATAATTTACAAATTAATAATTTTACATTTAAATGTATACTATCACGTTCTTTTATTTCAACATGTAGCTTAATTTTAATTTCTATTGTTTATTCAATTAATTAATACTTAAGGCTTATAAATATGAGTTAAATCTTTTAAGCCTTAGTAAAATATTACTCCTTTAGAATTGCAGTCTAATATCATAATTGACTATAAAGCCTAATCTATATTTTTTTGATTAAAAAGAATTAATTCTTATATATAGATTTACAGTCTATCGCCTAAATTTCAGCCATTTAATCGCGACAATGGCTATTTTTAACAAATCATAAAGATATTGGTACTTTATATTTTATTTTTGGAGCTTGAGCAGGTATAGTAGGAACTTCTTTAAGAATTCTTATTCGAGCTGAATTAGGACATCCAGGAGCTTTAATTGGTGATGATCAAATTTATAATCTAATTGTAACAGCTCATGCATTTGTAATAATTTTTTTTATAGTAATACCAATTATAATTGGAGGATTTGGAAATTGATTAGTTCCTTTAATATTAGGAGCCCTAGATTTTTTTGATTATTACCTCCATCATTAACATTAATATTAGTAAGAAGTATAGTAGAAAATGGAGCTGGAACAGGATGAACTGTTTATCCACCTTTATCATCAGTTATTGCACATGGAGGAGCATCTGTTGATTTTGCTCTTTACATTTAGCAGGTATTTCTTCAATTTTATGAGCAGTAAATTTTATTACAACAGTTATTAATATACGATCTACTGGTATTACATTTGATCGAATACCTTTATTCGTTTGATCTGTTGTATTAACAGCATTATTACTACTTTTATCTTTACCAGTTTTAGCTGGAGCTATTACTATATTATTAACGGATCGAAATTTAAATACATCATTTGTTGACCCTGCTGGGGGAGGAGATCCTATTTTATATCAACATTTATTTTGATTTTTTGGTCATCCAGAAGTTTATATTTTAATTTTACCAGGATTTGGAATAATTTCACATATTATTAGTCAAGAATCAGGAAAAAAAGAAACATTTGGTTCTCTAGGAATAATTTATGCAATATTAGCAATTGGTCTATTAGGATTTATTGTATGAGTCCATCATATATTTACAGTAGGTATAGATGTAGATACTCGAGCTTATTTTACTTCAGCTACAATAATTATTGCAGTACCAATAGGTATTAAAATTTTTAGCTGACGTGCTACTTTACATGGAACACAATTAAATTATTCTCCTGCCATATTATGAGCTTTAGGATTTGTATTTTTATTTACAGTAGGAGGATTAACAGGAGTAATTTTAGCTAATTCATCAGTTGATATTATTCTTCATGACACTTATTACGTAGTAGCTCACTTTCATTATGTTTAATCAATAGGAGCAGTATTTGCAATTATATCAGGATTTAATCATTGATACCCTTTATTTACAGGATTAATATTAAATCCTAAATGATTAAAAAGTCAATTTATTATTATATTTATTGGAGTAAATTAAACATTTGGTAAGAAATAAAATATTGATGAAATAGGCTCGCTACAATTTTATATAAAATTTAAATTTTAATTATAAAATAAATAATTATAAATAAATAATTAATGAAATAATTAATTATAATCAAAAAACATAAATAAATAAATAATATTATAAATATTAAATTTTAAAATTTAATAATTTTATTTAAAAAAAAAAAATTAAATTTTTCAAAATTATTTATAAATATTCATTAATTATAATTAAAAAACAATATTTTTTTTAAATATTTTCAAAAAAAAAAATTATTTTAAATAAAAATACATAAATATTAAATTTTCAAAATTTATAAAATAAAAATCAATTAAATCGTCATTATTTCACCAATTTTTTTTTTTTTTTTTATTAAATAATTTATATGTATATGTATGTTCTATTTAATAATTTAATTTAATTTTATATTTACTTAATTTAATTATTTAATTATAAATTAAAAATATAATTAAATAATATATTTAATTTATTAAAAAAATAATAAAAAAAAAAAAAAAATTGGTGAAATAATGATGATTTAATTGACTCTTAGATACTTTTTCTATTAAATATTTTAGTTGAAAACAACTTATTTCATTTTTAATAATTTCTCTATTTAACTTTTTAGTTGAAAACAACTTATTTCATTTTTAAATTAATGAATTGCCTGATAAAAGGATTATCTTGATAGGGTAAATAATGTAATAAAATTACATTCATTAATATCAGGCCATAATTTATATTTAATAGAATTAAACTATTTCTAAAAGTATCAAAAACTTTCGTGCATCATACACTAAAATATAAAAAGATAAGCTAATAAAGCTACTGGGTTCATACCCCATTTATAAAGGTTCCAATCCTTTTTTTTTAATTTTTAATAATTCTGCTAAAATTATATTTTTTTTAATCTTAATTTTAGGTACAATAATTACAGTATCATCTAATTCTTGATTAGGTGCTTGAATAGGCTTAGAAATTAATTTATTATCTTTTATCCCCCTAATAAGAGATAATAATTTAATATCAACAGAAGCCTCTTTAAAGTATTTTTTAACTCAAGCATTAGCTTCTGCTGTTTTATTATTTGCTATTATTATTCTATATTTAAATTATTTTCCAATAATTAAATATAATTTAATATTAAATAATTTAATTATTTATTCTTCTTTATTAATAAAAAGAGGAGCTGCTCCATTCCATTTTTGATTTCCAAATGTAATAGAAGGATTATCCTGAATAAATGGATTAATTTTAATAACATGACAAAAAATTGCTCCTCTTATATTAATTTCTTATATTCCTCAAAATAATTTATCAATTTTTGTAATTATTATTTCAATTCGTATTGGTTCTTTAGGAGGACTTAATCAAACATCTTAACGAAAATTAATAGCATTTTCATCAATTAATCATTTAGGATGAATATTAGCAGCTATACAAACAAATGAATTAATATGAATAACTTATTTTTATTTTTATACATTTTTATCTTTTAGCTTAACATTTATATTCAATAATTTTAAAATTTATCATATTAATCAATTATTCAATATATTTTCAAATTCAAAAATTTTTAAATTTATGTTATTTTTTAATTTACTTTCATTAGGTGGACTTCCTCCATTTATTGGATTTTTGCCAAAATGACTAGTAATTCAATTATTAATTTTTAATAATCAATACATTTTAATATCAATTATAACTGTAATAACATTAATTACACTATTTTTTTTATTTACGATTATGTTTTGCAGCCTTTATACTAAATTATTATGAAAATAATTGAAATAATAATTTACAAATTAATAATTTTACATTTAAATGTATACTATCACGTTCTTTTATTTCAACATGTAGCTTAATTTTAATTTCTATTGTTTATTCAATTAATTAATACTTAAGGCTTATAAATATGAGTTAAATCTTTTAAGCCTTAGTAAAATATTACTCCTTTAGAATTGCAGTCTAATATCATAATTGACTATAAAGCCTAATCTATATTTTTTTGATTAAAAAGAATTAATTCTTATATATAGATTTACAGTCTATCGCCTAAATTTCAGCCATTTAATCGCGACAATGGCTATTTTTAACAAATCATAAAGATATTGGTACTTTATATTTTATTTTTGGAGCTTGAGCAGGTATAGTAGGAACTTCTTTAAGAATTCTTATTCGAGCTGAATTAGGACATCCAGGAGCTTTAATTGGTGATGATCAAATTTATAATCTAATTGTAACAGCTCATGCATTTGTAATAATTTTTTTTATAGTAATACCAATTATAATTGGAGGATTTGGAAATTGATTAGTTCCTTTAATATTAGGAGCCCTAGATTTTTTTGATTATTACCTCCATCATTAACATTAATATTAGTAAGAAGTATAGTAGAAAATGGAGCTGGAACAGGATGAACTGTTTATCCACCTTTATCATCAGTTATTGCACATGGAGGAGCATCTGTTGATTTTGCTCTTTACATTTAGCTGGTATTTCTTCAATTTTATGAGCAGTAAATTTTATTACAACAGTTATTAATATACGATCTACTGGTATTACATTTGATCGAATACCTTTATTCGTTTGATCTGTTGTATTAACAGCATTATTACTACTTTTATCTTTACCAGTTTTAGCTGGAGCTATTACTATATTATTAACGGATCGAAATTTAAATACATCATTTGTTGACCCTGCTGGGGGAGGAGATCCTATTTTATATCAACATTTATTTTGATTTTTTGGTCATCCAGAAGTTTATATTTTAATTTTACCAGGATTTGGAATAATTTCACATATTATTAGTCAAGAATCAGGAAAAAAAGAAACATTTGGTTCTCTAGGAATAATTTATGCAATATTAGCAATTGGTCTATTAGGATTTATTGTATGAGTCCATCATATATTTACAGTAGGTATAGATGTAGATACTCGAGCTTATTTTACTTCAGCTACAATAATTATTGCAGTACCAATAGGTATTAAAATTTTTAGCTGACGTGCTACTTTACATGGAACACAATTAAATTATTCTCCTGCCATATTATGAGCTTTAGGATTTGTATTTTTATTTACAGTAGGAGGATTAACAGGAGTAATTTTAGCTAATTCATCAGTTGATATTATTCTTCATGACACTTATTACGTAGTAGCTCACTTTCATTATGTTTAATCAATAGGAGCAGTATTTGCAATTATATCAGGATTTAATCATTGATACCCTTTATTTACAGGATTAATATTAAATCCTAAATGATTAAAAAGTCAATTTATTATTATATTTATTGGAGTAAATTTAACATTTTTTCCACAACACTTCTTAGGATTAGCGGGAATACCTCGACGTTATTCAGATTATCCAGATGCTTATACAACATGAAATGTTATCTCACCTATTGGTTCTTCTATTTCATTATTAGGGATTTTATTTTTTTTATTTATTATTTGAGAAAGTTTAATTTTACAACGTCAAGTAATTTATCCTATACATTTATCTTCTTCAATTGAATTATTACAAAATCTTTTAATTAATTTCTAATATGGCAGATTAGTGCCATGGATTTAAGCTTCATAAATAAAGTATTTTACTTTTATTAGAAATTAATGACAACATGAGCTTATCTTGGCCTTCAAGATAGTGCCTCCCCTCTTATAGAACAATTAACATTTTTTCATGACTATGATTTAATAATTTTAGTAATAATTACAACTTTAGTAGGTTATTTAATATTTATATTATTTTTTAATAATTATACAAACCGAAATTTATTACATGGACAAACTATTGAAATAATCTGAACAATTCTTCCTGCTATTGTATTATTATTTATTGCATTTCCATCACTTCGTTTATTATACTTATTAGATGAAATTAATGAGTCATCAGTAACTTTAAAAGCTATTGGACACCAATGATATTGAAGTTATGAATATTCAGGTTTTTTAAATGTTGAATTTGATTCATATATAATCCCAACAAATGAATTAAACATCGATAGATTTCGATTATTAGACGTTGATAATCGAGTTATTTTACCAATAAATTCACAAATCTGTATTTTAGTAACAGCTGCAGATGTAATTCATTCTTGAACAATTCCATCTCTTGGGGTAAAAGTTGATGGAACTCCTGGTCGATTAAATCAAACAAATTTCTTAATTAATCGACCAGGACTATTCTATGGTCAATGTTCTGAAATTTGTGGAGCTAATCATAGATTTATGCCAATTGTAATCGAAAGAATTCCTGTATTTATTTCATTAAATGAATTACTTGTAGAAATAATTCATCATTAGATGACTGAAAGCAAGTATTGGTCTCTTAAACCACTCTATAGTAAATTAGCAATTACTTCTAATGAAATAAAAAAATTTGTTAAAATATAACATTAGTATGTCAAACTAAAATTATTAATTTTATTTAATATTTTTTAATTCCACAAATAGCCCCAATTGGTTGACTAAGTTTATTTATTATTTTTTCAATAACTTTTATTTTATTCAGAATTATAAATTATTTTTTATTAATTCCTAAATCACCTAAATCTAATATTTAAAAAAAAAATAGTAAAAATTCCTTTAATTGAAAATGAGCAATTTGAGCTATAACAACCGTTTCAGGATTAGTGAAATGATTCCACCAATATGATAATTCATTATTTTTATTAGGAAATATTATTACTATTTTAACAGTCTATCAATGATGACGAGATGTTGTACGAGAAAGTACTTTTCAAGGACTTCACACATTTTCAGTAACTATAGGATTACGCTGAGGAATAATTTTATTTATTTTATCAGAAATTTTATTTTTTGTTTCATTTTTTTGAGCATTTTTTCATAGTAGTTTATCCCCAGCTATTGAATTAGGAGCATTATGACCCCCAATAGGAATCAAATCATTTAATCCATTCCAAATTCCTTTATTAAATACTGCAATTTCATTAGCTTCAGGAGTAACTGTTACATGAGCCCATCATAGTTTAATAGAAAATAATCACTCACAAACAACACAAGGATTATTTTTTACAGTTTTATGAGGAATTTATTTTTCAATTCTTCAAGCTTATGAGTACATTGAAGCCCCATTTACAATTGCTTATTCTGTTAATGGATCTACTTTTTATATAGCAACAGGATTCCACGGAATTCATGTATTAATTGGAACTTCTTTTCTTTTAGTATGTTTAATTCGACATATTAATAATCATTTTTCTAAAAGACATCATTTTAGATTTGAAGCAGCTGCATGATACTGACATTTCGTTGATATTGTTTGATAGGGTTGGTGTCGAAATTCTGTATGTACAAAATTCTAAAAACATAATTCTGCTTTTTAAAATTCTGCTTTTTTAAAATTCTGCTTTCTAAAATTCTGCTTTCAAAATTCTGTATTACAAAATTCTGTATTAAAATATAATGTTAACAATGATAAAGAGGTCATGTAATTATTTTGAAAAAGTGCGCACTTTTCATTTTTCATTGAAATCGGGCAAGCCGTCTAGGAGGAGTATGCGAACAGGAAGTTTTGCCACTTAATTTTATATATATAGATAAGCTGCACTAAAATAAGATAAAAAAGATAAAGAAATTATAGTTAATCAAGATCAACTTACAATTCTATTTAATAAGGAAATTTCTCCTAATAAATTTAATGAAGGCGGTGCTGCCATATTACAAGAACTTAATAAAAATCATCATAAAGTCATAGAAGGTATACAATTTAATAACCCTTTATTAATTAATAAACTACGACTTCCTAATCGTTCATATGTAATATTAGCTAAACAAAATAAACCAGAAGAACATAATCCATGAGCAATTATTAAAACATATGAACCACAAAATCCTCAATAAGTTAAAGTTATTAATCCTCTTAAAACAATTCCTATATGAGCAACAGATGAATAAGCAATTAAAGTCTTTATATCAGTTTGACGTAAACAAACTAATCTAATTAACACACCTCCAATTAATCTAATTCTAATTCAAATATAATTATATTTTAAACCACTAAATTGAAGAAATGAAAAAATTTGTACTAACCCATACCCCCCTAATTTTAATATAATACCTGCTAAAATTATAGATCCAGAAACAGGTGCTTCAACATGAGCTTTAGGTAATCATAAATGAACTAAAAATATAGGTATTTTAACTAAAAAAGCTAAAATTATTGATAAACATAATATATCATAATTTAGTACATAATTACTTATTAAAAAATAATTTAATGTTATAAAATTATTATATAAATAAAAAATTCCCAATAATATAGGTAAAGACACTAACAATGTATAAAATAATAAATATACACCAGCTTGTAAACGTTCAGGTTGATAACCTCAACCTAAAATTAAAAATAATGTAGGAATTAATCTACTTTCAAAAAATAAATAAAAAATAAATAAATTTATTCTACTAAATAATTAAAAATAATAAAAGTATTAAAACATTAAATAAAAATAAATTACTATAATTATTAAATGTATTAATAGATTCTCTAGCAGTAATTATAAGAGTACAAATTCACAATCTTAATAAAATTAAACCATAGGAAATTAAATCATAACCCAAAAAATAAGAAATATTTACAAAATAATTAGTACAAAAATTCATTAAAATAAAACCAAAAGTAAAAAAAAATAATAAATTTTGTACCATTCAAAATGAGTTATTAATAAAACAAACAGGGAAAAATAAAAATTAATATTAAAATAAATTTTAACATTATAAAATATTAAAAGATTGATAATAATCATTTCCATGAGTACGAATTATTGAAACTAAAATTGAAGGACCTAAAGCTCCCTCACAAACTCTAAAAACTAAAAATATTATTCTAAAAAATCTGTTATAATCTATTAAATTTAAATAAATAAATAATAAAAAAAAGACTTAATAAAATATATTCTAATCTTAAAAGTATAGATAATAAATGTTTTCGACTTGATACAAAAACAAAAATTCCTATTAAAAATAAAAAACAAGGTAATCCTCAATATAAAATTATTATCATTAGTTTTAATAGTTTAATAAAAACATTGGTCTTGTAAATCAAAAATAAGAATTTATCTTTTAAAACTTCAAGAGAAAAGAATAACTTTACCATTAATCTCCAAAATTAATATTTTAAAATAAACTACCTCCTGATATTATACAATTAATATTATATATTTTAACTATAATTTCAAGATTTATTTTTATTCAAATAAATCATCCATTAGCAATAGGATTAATATTACTATAACAAACAATTCAAATTTGTTTATTAACAGGCTTAATATAAAAAACATTTTGATTTTCTTATATCTTATTCTTAATTTAAGCCGCCGCTTAAACAATAAGGCGGCCGTGCGCGTAAGAAGCCAACCGGCCGTGCGTTGAAGCCGTTCGGCTTTCGGAGTAGCCCGAACGCGAAGGCGCACAGCCGCCCATCCCAACGGCAGCCCGCCACCGGCATCGATTTGGTTGGGCCAGTTAACAGACTACATCCGGAAACCGCGCACGCGACTGCACACCACATCGGTTAATAAATACAAATATCTACATTGTAATTTTAATTTGAAGTTGAATTAATTAATGAAAGTTCTTAGCAAATTCGAACTCCAAGTGGTTACTCATTTAGTTGGAAAGTGAAGAAAGTGGTGAGTGCGACAAGAGACCAAGTGGAATATTTATTGGTCCCTCGCAGCCAACCTTGGCCCAAGCCCTTTTGGCAAATATCACAAATATAAAGCACTCGTTCGTTCGCAACAAAAAAAGTATTGTGTAAAATAAAACATAAAAGCCACAGAAATTTTACAAAAAGTTACGAGTGCTACAAAAACAAAAATCTGTGAACAAAAACTGAACAACAACAAAGAAAAAAAGTGTGCAAGCGTGCTAAAAACAAAAAAAAAAGTTCGTTCGCAACTCTGTACGCACAAACCATAAATTTCTCAAAAAAAAAAAAGGGTTATTTAGTGCTACAAAAGTGATACAAAAAATTATCAAACCATATTTTTTCAAACGCGTTTTTTGCAAAATTTGATCAACAAAATCAGCGGCAACAACGGCAACATCTTTAAGTGGCAACAGCAGCAGCATTTGCAACAACAACATTTGCGGCAACGTCTCCCAGGATTTGCGGCAACAACAGTGTCAACGACCAACACGCGCGCTCACGACTCACCAAGTGCAGTATCCACTACTCACCTCAGCGTTGAGCGGCTTTTGTATACATTTGCACTCTCCCGCAAACATATGTACATACACTTCGACCTGTCAACATAAATAAATATTCACAGCTGAGCCATTACTCTGGCTTCGTATGTAATCTACATACACACATACATACGTACGTGTTTGCTTACTTGCGCGCAAATATTTCTACAAACGTACATATGATACTAGCATATACATGCATGCGAACAACGTAAATTGACACCGAAATTCCAAAAGATATTCTAATATTTAGATACAAAGAAGCAACCCATTAGGGAATTTTTCGCAACCAAAAGGTGAAATTTAGCAATATCTTTCAGGTGTTCAATCTTATATATATACACATATTATACAATTTACATACATACATACGTATATAATATATATATATATCTTTAAACAAACATACGTATGTATATTTCCACTACGTACATATATAAAAGTGAAAGTGTTTGCGTTTTTTTGTGTTATATAAAATAAAAAATCCAATTCGCGGATTTTAGTTTGGCAGTCCGGTTTCCAAGCATCCAAGTTTAATACATACAAACCCAAAAAAAAAAAAAACGCAAACACCTCCACAAAACCTTAGTCATTTGCAGGTTCTCTGTGGCACTAAGTGCAAATTTTGCTAGTAGTTAAGTGTTTTTTTTTTTCTCATAAACTCCCACGCATTCTTATCGGCTACATATTTTCTTACGAGTAATTTTTTCTCGGCTTATCCCAAATGCCACTTGGACACAGTCCACCAAAAATGTCAGACATTGAGACACGGTCAAAAACCGCTGCGCTAGAAGCCAGCGTGAAAACGAAAACTAAAACTTTTGACCCCTCCGCGCAAAAGTTTATAGCGGAAAGTGACAGTCTCATGAGATACTGTGCACGACTCAGTGATGCGCCAATTCAAGACCACACAGAATCGTATCTCATGATAAAAGACAAATCAATAGATGATTGTTGGGCACGGCTTCAATCGGTTTATGATATGGTTTTTTCAAAAACAGATGATATCCTTCCGGATAATTTCAAGAATGCTGTTGAAGGCAAATACTAGGCTTGCCTTGAACAATATGAGGTGACCAAAGCAAGAATTGCTGATCAACTCACGTTGATGAGAGCAATTGCTGAGCCGAGACCACCATCCCGCGTGGAACACCCCTCGGCGGAGGCAAACGTCTGCCTACAAGTCCCACCTTGTGACACGGAGACATTTTATGGTGGTTATGAAGAATGGCCCGCTTTTCGTGACATGTTCACAGCGGTATACATCAACCATCCGAAGCTCTCCCGTGCTCAGAAATTGTTTCACCTTCGATACAAAACCCAAGGAAAAGCCGGCTCAATTGTAAAGTAATATCCGCTTAGCGATGACAATTTCGAGCTGGCATATCGGTTAATAAATACAAATATCTACATTGTAATTTTAATTTGAAGTTGAATTAATTAATGAAAGTTCTTAGCAAATTCGAACTCCAAGTGGTTACTCATTTAGTTGGAAAGTGAAGAAAGTGGTGAGTGCGACAAGAGACCAAGTGGAATATTTATTGGTCCTTCGCAGCCAACCTTGGCCCAAGCCCTTTTGGCAAATATCACAAATATAAAGCACTCGTTCGTTCGCAACAAAAAAAGTATTGTGTAAAATAAAACATAAAAACCACAGAAATTTTACAAAAAGTTACGAGTGCTACAAAAACAAAAATCTGTGAACAAAAACTGAACAACAACAAAGAAAAAAAGTGTGCAAGCGTGCTAAAAACAAAAAAAAAAGTTCGTTCGCAACTCTGTACGCACAAACCATAAATTTCTCAAAAAAAAAAAAAGGGTTATTTAGTGCTACAAAAGTGATACAAAAAATTATCAAACCATATTTTTTCAAACGCGTTTTTTGCAAAATTTGATCAACAAAATCAGCGGCAACAACGGCAACATCTTTAAGTGGCAACAGCAGCAGCATTTGCAACAACAACATTTGCGGCAACGTCTCCCAGGATTTGCGGCAACAACAGCGTCAACGACCAACACGCGCGCTCACGACTCACCAAGTGCAGTATCCACTACTCACCTCAGCGTTGAGCGGCTTTTGTATACATTTGCACTCTCCCGCAAACATACATACACTTCGACTTGTCAACATAAATAAATATTCACAGCTGAGCCATTACTCTGGCTTCGTATGTAATCTACATACACACATACGTACGTGTTTGCTTACTTGCGCGCAAATATTTCTACAAACGTACATATGATATTAGCATATACATGCATGCGAACAACGTAAATTGACACCGAAATTCCAAAAGATATTCTAATATTTAGATACAAAGAAGCAACCCATTAGGGAATTTTTCGCAACCAAAAGGTGAAATTTAGCAATATCTTTCAGGTGTTCAATCTTATATATATACACATATTATACAATTTACATACATACATACGTATATAATATATATATATATCTTTAAACAAACATACGTATATTTCCACTACGTACATATATAAAAGTGAAAGTGTTTGCGTTCTTTTTTTGTGTTATATAAAATAAAAAAACCAATTCGCGGATTTTAGTTTGGCAGTCCGGTTTCCAAGCATCCAAGTTTAATACATACAAACCCAAAAAAAAAAAAAAAACGCAAACACCGCCACAAAACCTTAGTCATTTGCAGGTTCTCTGTGGCACGAAGTGCAAATTTTGCTAGTAGTTAAGTGTTTTTTTTTTTCTCATAAACTCCCACGCATTCTTATCGGCTACATATTTTCTTACGAGTAATTTTTTCTCGGCTTATCCCAAATGCCACTTGGAGACAGTCCACCAAAAATGTCAGACATTGAGACACGGTCAAAAACAGCTGCGCTAGAAGCCAGCGTGAAAACGAAAACTAAAACTTTTGACCCCTCCGCGCAAAAGTTTATAGCGGAAAGTGACAGTCTCATGAGATACTGTGCACGACTCAGTGATGCGCCAATTCAAGACCACACAGAATCGTATCTCATGATAAAAGACAAATCAATAGATGATTGTTGGGCACGGCTTCAATCGGTTTATGATATGGTTTTTTCAAAAACAGATGATATCCTTCCGGATAATTTCAAGAATGCTGTTGAAGGCAAATACTAGGCTTGCCTTGAACAATATGAGGTGACCAAAGCAAGAATTGCTGATCAACTCACGTTGATGAGAGCAATTGCTGAGCCGAGACCACCATCCCGCGTGGAACACCCCTCGGCGGAGGCAAACGTCTGCCTACAAGTCCCACCTTGTGACACGGAGACATTTTATGGTGGTTATGAAGAATGGCCCGCTTTTCGTGACATGTTCACAGCGGTATACATCAACCATCCGAAGCTCTCCCGTGCTCAGAAATTGTATCACCTTCGATACAAAACCCAAGGAAAAGCCGGCTCAATTGTAAAGCAATATCCGCTTAGCGATGACAATTTCGAGCTGGCATGGGAAGCTTTGCGGTCACGATACGAAAACAAACGTATCCTGGTTGACAACCATATCAAGATTCTTATGACTCTGCCCACTATCCAAACCGAAAATAGTGATACACTTCAGAAGCTGCAAACCTCGATAAACAACTGTCTGTCGATTCTTCATTCCCAAGATGTTAAGACAGACAGCTGGGATCCCATCTTGGTATACATATGCTCATCAAAGCTGCCCGAAAACACATTGTCACTTTGGGAACAATCTCTCTCTTCCCGAAGAGATTTACCCACATGGTCTCAAATGGATGACTTCCTTACCTCAAGATACGAAGTAGTCGAAAGATTGAATCGGCTTCATCCAAGCCAAAGTAAAACAAAACCTGTCACTCATCAAAATGCGTCGCAAAGCAGGCCCTTTAACAGGACCAACGCTTTCGTGGCAGAATCGACGAGAGAAGTAGCCTGTGCCTACTGCAACTCTCCTCATCTGATTAGAGCCGGCCAACAATTCAAACGAATTTCGGTTCCGAACCGTATACAATTCGTAAACCAAAGCAAGTTGTGCAAAAACTGTCTTGCTAATTCTCACAGCACTAATGAATGCCCGAGCAAGTGGTCGTGTACACATTGCCAACAACGGCATCACTCACTGTTGCACGTCAATCCAAAGCCACAAGCCCGCCGCTCTAGTCCGAGAACCTTTGGTGCCTCTGCGCATCACACTACTGCCACCTCGACATCTCCCACTCGAAAAGTGCAGTCAGGCTCCAATTCCAGCGAGCATCCGTGCTGTTCCAGACAGGCACACATACAATTATTGCATGCAGCCAATGACAGCAAAATTCTCCTTCCAACTGCCATGGTCGCAGTGGAACACGAAGGGGAATTGTTTCAACTTAGAGCCTTAATTGACCAAGGCTCACAAAGGACTTTTATGTCCTCTAAAGTTCAAAAACGGTTGAAACTTCCATTCGAACATTCCAACTTCGAAATCTCTGGCATGGGTGGACACGTCGTCCAAAACTCATCCAAACTTTGTCCTCTTACACTGGTTGCATCCAAATCCAAGCAAAGGATAAAAGTTCAGGCTATTGTGTTACCACAATTAACGAGGCATATGCCAACATTCTCCATTAGCCATGAACACTGGCAGCAGTTCAAAATCCTTGAGCTCACTGACCCCAATTGCCACATACCAGCACAGACGGATATGGTCATTGGCAGCGATATTCTTACACACATCCTGCTGGAAGGTATACAAAAGGTTTGCGAAGACAATATTTGGCTGGATTCTTAGTGGTCAAATAACGGAAAAGGTTGTGTCATTCTCGACACAAGTAGAGGAATGCTCGAACGCAGACCTCAGTTCACAACTGAGAAAGTTTTGGGAAGAAGAAGAAATTCCACAGCCTCAGAAAATATCTCTGGAGGATCGGGCATGTGAGAATATGTATGCAACAACAACGACACGTGCTCCAAACGGCCGATACATTGTGCGACTTCCATTCAAGGAAGATTTCTCCAAAAAACTCTTTCTTGGCCATTCTCGGTCTGCTGCCCTCCAGCAATTATTTAGCATGGAGTGATCGCTGCAAAAGAAAGGGAACTTGAGCACACTGTACAACGATGTGTTGCAGGAATATCTCGACCTTGGTCACATGGACTACACCAAGCCTTGTGAAATCATATCCGACGGCAAACATTTCTCCTTCTATTTACCGCACCATGCAGTCGTCAAACCAGATAAGGTGACCACCAAAATTCGCGTGGTACTCAACGCCTCCAAAACATCTGGATCAGGAAAGTCCCTGAATGACGTCCTGCACACCGGTCCCACACTCCAACCAGATCTCATGCTACTCATTCTGCAGTGGCGCATGCACAGATTCGTGTTCAATGGAGATATTGAGAAAATGTATCGTCAAATACTCATCCACGAAGACGATAAACATATTCAGCGAATTTTATTTCGCAAATCGGCTGACTCTCCGGTCACCGATTACAATCTCAAAACCGTCACATTCGGCGTTAATTGTGCGCCCTATCTCGCTATCCGTACATTACATCAATTAGCTGATGATACGAGAGCGACATTCCCATTGGCGGCGCCAATACTCAGAAACCAGACGTATGTGGATGACATCCTCTCAGGCAGTCATAACATTGACGATGCCACCGAATCACTTTCTCAAGTGATAGAAGCGCTTAAATCAGCTGGTTTCGTATTAAAGAAACTGACGGCCAATCATCCGGCCATATTAGAACAGTTTCCAAAGGAGGATCTTCTCGACTCCAACATTTTAAAATTTGAGAGCGCTTCCATAACCAAAACTCTTGGTATTCGCTGGAACGCGCTTACAGAAAAGTTTTCCTACACCATTCTGCCTATGTCAACAAAAAATGCCGTCACAAAACGACAAATTTTGTCGTCTGTCGCACGACTTTTTGACCCGGCAGGATGGCTGTCGCCAGTGATGATTCAGGCAAAGATTCTGCTTCAAGAACTTTGGCTAGATGGCGTTGATTGGGATGAATGTGCAAAGCCCAAGGCTGTATCAAAATGGCAACAGTTCGCAGAAAATCTACCAGCCATCTGCCAAATCGAAATCCCTCGATGGGTTAATTTCTCTCCGAGGCAAGATACTCAAATCCATGGGTTTTGTGGTGCCTCGGAAAAAGCGTATTGCGCAGCGATCTACATCCGCGTACATACTTGCAACCAAATAAAATCCGCTCTTCTGGTTGCAAAAGGCAAAGTGGCACCAATCAAGACGGTAAGCTTGCCACGTCTAGAGCTCTGTGGCGCAGTCTTACTTGCAAAACTAGTCGCGGTTGTTCGAAAACAACTCGGCTTAGAAGTATGCAACACTTTCTTATGGTCTGATTCAGAGATTGTGCTAGCTTGGCTGGAAAAGCCACCGTGCACATGGAAAACCTATGTGTCCAACCGTACCTCTCAAATCCGAGAGTATCTTCCGAACGGTACATGGCACCATGTTGCTAGTGCTGACAATCCAGCGGACCTCGGCACCCGCGGTTGCAAACCCCAAGACTTGGCGATTTCCTCGCTCTGGTGGCATGGGCCGAAATGGCTTTCTTGCAACCCGGATTCATGGCCAAAATCAAAAGAGTGCAGCGCATCTCCTCCAGAAAAGCGCAAGATAGAGGCCTATCACGCGCTTGAGGAAGAGGTCGATTTTCTCGACCGGTTTTCATCCTTCTCTCGCGCACTCCGCGTGACTGCGTACATGTTCCGCTTCGTGAACAATGCGCGGAACAAATCTAAGAAGTTAGCCACACTCACTAATCCCAATCTGACCCATGACGAGTTCCAACAAACAAAAACGCGTCTTATCGAGACAGCGCAGTTACATCATTTTCCGAATGAAAAAAGCGCGCTGCAGGATAAAAAACCCATTAGCAAAAAAAGCCCTCTTCTTGTCCTCAATCCGATAATGGACAAAGACGGTCTGCTACGGGTTAACGGGAGATTGGCGCATGCCACGTTGAGATACAACGAAAGACACCAAATCATTCTCCCAACAAAATCGAGGTTCTGCCAGATATATTTGGAGTTTCTACATTCGCTGCTTCTTCATGCAGAAATACGATTGATGCTCCAAATGGTAAGGCAAGATTATTACGTACCAAAGCTAAAACCTCTAATTAGAAAGATTGAATAGGCTTCATCTAAGCCAAAATAAAACAAAACCTGTCACTCATCAAAATGCTTCGCAAAGCAGGCCCTTTAACAGGACCAACGCTTTCGTGGCAGAATCGACGAGAGAAGTAGCCTGTGCCTCGATGGCATGATTGCGTACATGTTCCGCTTCGTGAACAATGCACGAAATAAATCGAAGAAGTTAGCCCCACTCACTAATCCCAATCTGACCTATGATAAGTTCCAACAGACAAAGACGCGTCTTATCGAGGCAGCGCAGTTACGTCATTTTTCGAACGAAAAAAACGCAGGATAAAAAACCCATTAGCTAAAAAAGCCCTCTTCTTGTTCTCAACCCGATAATGGGCAAAGACGGCCTACTAAGGGTTAATGGGAGATTGGCGCATGCCACGTTGAGATACGAAACTCACCAAATCACTCTCCCAACAAAATCGAGGTTCTGCCAGCTATATTTGGGGTTTGTATATTCACTGCTTCTTCATGCAGAAGTACGATTGATGCTCCAAATAATAAGGCAAGATTATTACGTACCAAAGCTGAAACCTCTAATTAAACGATGCATTTTCCAATGCAAAGTGTGCACTCTTTATAAGAAACGAACACGCACACAAATAATGGCCGCTCTGCCCCCTGAGCGTTGTAATTTCTCATTACCATTTTCTACCACTGGCGTAGATTTTGCGGGGCCGTTCCAAATTAAAGCGTCGGTATTAAGATCCACTACGCTTCTCAAAGGTTATGTAGCAGTATTCGTATGTTTTGCCACAAAGGTAATTCACCTCGAGTTGTGCTCTGACCTCACAACCGAAGCTTTTCGAGCAGCGTTTGTCCGCTTCGTCGGCAGGCGAGGTTTCCCCTCAAAAATGATGAGTGACAAAGGGAAAACGTTCATTGGCGCTCAACGCGCAACTGAACGCGACTTTGTTAAATTCCTTAATGAATGCTCCACAGACATTGTCCAAAAATATGCTCCTCAAGGCATCAATTGGATATATATACCACCCGGAGCCCCACACATGGGAGGCTTGTGGGAATCCGCAGTAAAAAGCTTTAAAATCCATCTAAAGAAAATCGCTGAATCCCACAAGTTCACATTTGAAGAATTCACGACGATATTGGTGCGAATTGAAGCGGTTCTCTACTCGAGACCTTTGTCCGCACTATCACAGGACCCGGCTGACTTTACAGCGCTTACTCCAGGTCACTTCATTCGAGGTGCACCGCTATTGGCCATTCCCGAGCCTAACGCTGAAGACCTCTCTCTACTTAACCGCTGGGAGAAAGTCAAAGCGCTTCCCCATCAATTCAGCCATAGATGGAAAGAGGAATATCTCAAAGATCTTCAAAAAAGATATAAGTGGAAAAATCCAAACCACAATCCTCAACCAGGCGATCTCGTCGTGATAAAGGAGGATTCGCTCCCGCCCACCGAGTGGAGACTGGGACGAATCGAAAGGTTTCACCACGGGCCTGATAACCATGTACGCGTCGTGGAGATCCGCACGCAAAATGGGGTTGTCACGCGCCCTTTAGTTAAACTGTGCTTCATTCCACCAGCGCAGCCTTCGCGCGACTCACAGTAAAGAAGAAAACAAAAATAAATCATATACCATCCCTGTATATTATGGATTTAAACATCTTGCTTTAAATGCTATCCCCAAGTACTTCTCGTTTCTTTGTTTGTTCTTCTACTTTCAGACCGAAAAACCATAATGGCGACACGAATGGCATGCCCTCTAGCTCCGACCGCAGAGACAGTCAACTGTCTGCAATGCAGACTCTGCCATCGCTACCACGCCATTCGGACCTGTCCAGCCTTCAAGGCAATGAAGCCACCGCAACGGTCAGCCGTAGCCCGGGCGCAAGGGTATTGCGTCAACTGCCTCGCACTCACCCACACCACCGGTGAATGCGATTCGTCCGGCAGCTGCAAGGTTTGCGGGCTCGCGCACCACACGCTGTTGCACATGGCAGCAGCCAGTACTGGGCGCCTAAAAGCGCGAAAACGGCCATCCAACCAGCGCGCAAGGGTACAGAAGCGCAAACCAGCTGCGCGCGCAGTCCAAGGAAGGCGCAGGCAACGCCCGAAGCAGGGCAAACGAGTGCCCCAACAGCCATCTAAGAAGGAAGCCACTATCGCGCGCACTGCTGACGGCCTACAAACCCGGAGATATCGGGGACAGAGCACCACCCGTGTGCTAGGCAACACCATCCGCGCCCTGAAAGAGCTGCAGGAGGCACTGACGAGCGCATCCCTGCAGGGCGGGGACGATGTTTAAGCCGCCGCTTAAACAATTAGGCGGCCGTGCGCGTAAGAAGCCAACCGGCCGTGCGTTCAAGCCGTTCGGCTTTCGGAGTAGCCCGAACGCGAAGGCGCACAGCCGCCCATCCCAACGGCAGCCTGCCACCGGCATCGATTTGGTTGGGCCAGTTAACAGACTACATCCGGAAACCGCACACGCGACTGCACACCATATCGGTTAATAAATACAAATATCTACATTGTAATTTTAATTTGAAGTTGAAGTAATTAATGAAAATTCTTAGCAAATTCGAACTCCAAGTGGTTACTCATTTAGTTGGAAAGTGAAGAAAGTGGTGAGTGCGACAAGAGACCAAAGTGGAATATTTAAGGAGGAATACTAGTTTTATTTATTTACGTTACATCACTAGCATCAAATGAAATATTTTCATTATCAATAAAATTAACTATTTTATGTATAATAATATTTTTATTATTAACATTTATTAGAATATTTATTGATAAATTATATATTTCATTTTTTTCACAAAATAATGAAATATTAATAAATTATTCAATAAATTTATTTTCGAAAGAAAATTCATTAAATCTTTACAAATTATATAATTACCCCACAAATATAATTACTATTTTATTAATAAATTATCTATTAATTGCAGAAGTAAAAATTACTAAATTATTCTATGGTCCTCTTCGATTAATAAGTTAACTAAGGAACAAACCTTTACGAACCCAACATCCCTTATTTAAAATTGCAAATAATGCTTTAGTTGACTTACCAGCACCTATTAATATTTCAACTTGATGAAATTTTGGATCTTTATTAGGATTATGTTTAACAATTCAAATTTTAACAGGATTATTCCTTGCAATACATTATACAGCAGATATTAATATAGCCTTTAATAGAGTAAATCATATTTGTCGAGATGTAAATTATGGTTGATTATTACGAACCTTACATGCAAATGGAGCATCATTTTTCTTTATTTGTATTTATTTACATGTAGGACGAGGTATATATTATGGATCTTATTTATTTACACCAACATGACTAGTAGGAGTTTTAATTTTATTTTTAGTAATAGCAACCGCATTTATAGGATATGTTTTACCTTGAGGTCAAATATCTTTTTGAGGAGCAACTGTTATTACAAATTTATTATCAGCAATTTCATATTTAGGAATTGATTTAGTACAATGAGTATGAGGAGGATTTGCTGTAGATAATGCAACATTAACACGATTTTTTACATTTCATTTTATCTTACCATTCATTGTTCTTGCAATAACATTAATTCATCTTATATTTTTACACCAAACAGGCTCTAATAATCCAATTGGATTAAACTCTAATATTGATAGAATCCCTTTCCATCCATATTTTTCTTTTAAAGATATTGTAGGATTTATTATTATAATTAAATGTTTATTATTATTAACATTAATTAATCCTTATTTAATAGGTGACCCAGATAATTTTATCCCAGCAAATCCTTTAGTTACACCAATTCACATCCAACCAGAATGATATTTTTTATTTGCTTATGCTATTTTACGTTCTATTCCTAATAAATTAGGAGGAGTTATTGCTTTAGTTTTATTAATTGCAATTTTAGCTATTTTACCATTTTATCATTTAAGAAAATTCCGAGGTATTCAATTTTATCCAATTAATAAAATTTTATTTTGAACTATAGTAGTTACAGTAATTTTATTAACATGAATTGGAGCTCGTCCTGTAGAAGATCCTTATGTATTAGTTGGACAAATTTTAACAGTAATTTATTTTTTATATTATATTTTAAACCCATTAATCAATAAATGATGAGATAATTTAATTAATTAGTTAATGAGCTCGAATAAGCTTATGTTTTGAAAACATAAGATAGAAATTAAAATTTCTATTAACTTTACTAAAAAAAATTAACAATATAAAAAAAACAATAATAATTTAAAACCAATAAAAAATAATAAATAATTTAAAGAAAAAGGTGAAAAACATTTTCAAGCTAAATATATTAATTTATCATAACGAAATCGAGGTAAAGTCCCACGTGTTCAAATAAATACAAAAGAAATAAAAGTTAATTTAATATAAAATATTAAATTAAATAAATCACAACCTAAAAAAATTACACAAAATAATATTCTCATAAATAAAATTCTCGCATATTCAGCTAAAAAAATAAGAGCAAATCCTCCTCTTCTATATTCTACATTAAATCCAGAAACTAATTCAGATACACCTTCAGCAAAATCAAAAGGAGTTCGATTAGTTTCAGCTAAACAAATACAAAATCAAACAAGTCTTATAGGAAATAAAATAATAATAAATCAAATATAATTTTGATAATAAAAAAAATTTAATATATTATAACTACCAATAAGAAAAATAAAAGATAATAAAATTAAAGCTATTCTAACTTCATAAGAAATAGTTTGAGCCACAGCTCGTAATCCACCTAATAATGCATAATTAGAATTAGAAGATCAACCAGCAATTATAACTGTATAGACACCTATACTAGTACAACATAAAAAAAATAATAAACCTAAATTAAAAGAGAATAATTTTACAAATAAAGGTATACATAATCAAACTAATAAAAAAATAAATAAAGAAAAAATAGGAGAAAAATAATAAGAGATATAATTTGATAAAATTGGATAAGTTTGTTCCTTAGTAAATAATTTAATTGCATCATAAAAAGGTTGAGGAATTCCTATTAAACCAACTTTATTAGGTCCTTTACGAATCTGAATATAACCTAATACTTTACGTTCTAATAAAGTTAAAAAAGCTACTCTAACTAAAACACAAACTACTAAAATTATACTACTAACAAAAAATAAAATATATTCTATAAAAAACAAGTACTATTTGTAATAAAAATTACATAAATAAATTCTAAATTTATAGCACTAATCTGCCAAAATAGTATATTAATAATATTCAATAAATAAAATTTTATAATTCTAATATTTGGTCCTTTCGTACTAAAATATTAATATTTTTTAAAGATAGAAACCAACCTGGCTTACGCCGGTCTGAACTCAGATCATGTAAGAATTTAAAAGTCTAACAGACTTTATTTTTAAGCAGCTACACCTAAAATATATCTTAATCCAACATCGAGGTCGCAAACTTTTTTATCAATAAGAACTCTCCAAAAAAATTACGCTGTTATCCCTAAAGTAACTTAATCTTATAATCGTTATTAACGGATCAATAAATCATAAATAAATGATTTTATAAAATTAAAAGTTTATTAAATTTTAATATCACCCCAACAAAATATTATATAGTATAAAAATAAAATAAACCAATAAAATTTAACTACTAAAAAATATAAAGATTTATAGGGTCTTCTCGTCTTTTAAAAAAAATTTAGCTTTTTAACTAAAATATATAATTCAATAATAAATTTAAATGAAACAGATTATACTTCGTCCAACCATTCATACCAGCCTTCAATTAAAAGACTAATGATTATGCTACCTTTGCACAGTTAAAATACTGCGGCCATTTAAATAAATTCAGTGGGCAGGTTAGACTTTTTATATAACACAAAAAGACATGTTTTTGTTAAACAAGCGAGAATAAAATTTGCCGAATTCTTTATATAAACTTATCAATTTAAATTATTTTTACAATACAATATACTAATTTTATCATTATTAATTAACAATTTTTATTTAAATAAAAATTTGTATAAAAATAATTAAAACATAAATAAATAATAAAATAATTTATAACAAACTTATAAATGATTGCTAATTCTATACATAAATTTTTAATAATAATTATTAATTTTTAATAATTTATTTTAAAGCTTATCCCTTAAAATATTCAAAATAATAAATTTTTATTTTATAAAAAAAAAATAAAAATTAAAATCTTGTAAATTAAATTTATTTCTAAAAAAACTAGATACCTTTATAAACGAATAACATTTCATTTCTAATAATTTATTTAAAATAATTTTGATACATTAACTTTTATAAATTCGAGATTAATAAATATTTATTAATTATTTAATAAACCCTGACACACAAGGTACAATAAATTAAATTTTCTTTTAAAATAAAAATTTTTCAATTATTTCAATAACCTTTTACAATACTTAATAAGGACACTTAGACAAGGATGAGCACGCCTTAAAAATGCATATAATGTAAAGTAAAACAGAATTTGCAAAATAAAAACACAAACAACAACCACACAAACAAGTTAAATAGCGGCAGATCAGTTGCTCTTGTTTGTAGTTGGTTTGTTTAAGGAAGATGAAATAAACACAACAGCCAACTCGGCTAGCGTAGCACAATAGGTAGCGTATTGGCTCTGCAACTCCGAGTTCCCGGGTTCAAAGCCTGAGAGAAGTGGTTATGAAAATTAAATTAAAAATAATTTAATATAATAATCAAAAAGAAGTCTGATGAGGAAATGGGGTGATTTCCGAAATAGTACTATAACTTCAACCATTAAAAACTGTTGTTGTTTTTTCACAAACAAATCTTCCATAAACTGGCCTTGAGCTCAATAAAATTATAAAATATTAACATTTACTAGGCCAACAGAAAAATGAACAAACATTTGTATACTTAATAAACTATTATTAATATTATTTTTTCATTAAAAATTACTAAAACACTAAAATTATATAATTATTTTTAATAAATTATAAATAAATAAATACATTAATAATAATAAATAAATATTAATTATCAATTTATATTGATTTGCACAAAAACCTTTTCAATGTAAATGAAACACTTTACTAAATAAGCTTTAAATTGTCATTCTAGATACACCTTCCGGTACATCTACTATGTTACGACTTATCTTATCTTAATAATAAGAGCGACGGGCGATGTGTACATGATTTAGAGCTATAATCAAATTTTTAATCTTTAAAATTTTACTATCAAATTCACTTTCACTAAACATTTAAAATTTAGATTCATTTAAATATTTTTATTGTAACCCATCTCTACTTAAATATAAGCTACACCTTGATCTGATATAAATTCTAATATAAATTATAGAAAATTATTATTCTAATAAAATATTCTGATAACGACGGTATATAAACTGAAAACAAATTTAAGTGAGGTACATCATGGATTATCAATTAAAGGACAGGTTCCTCTGAATAGACTAAAATACCGCCAAATTTTTTAAGTTTCAAGAACATAACTAATACTACCTTAACGTTTAATATTTACATTTTAAATAATAGGGTATCTAATCCTAGTTTATTAATAAAATTTTCAAGCTTTAATAACATTTAAATAAAAATCTTAAAATTTAGAAATTTCACCTAACAAATTTATTTATATTTTATTATAATAAAATTTAACTTACATTAAAAAAATTTTATTTGTATTATTTGTGTAACCGCGGCTGCTGGCACAAATTTAACCAATACTTAATGAAATTACTATTTATAAGTTTCCTTAATTAATAAAATTATTTACTGAGATTATAATAAAATATATTTATTATTTAAATAAATATAAATTCATGCAATAACTTACATATAAAATAAATCAATAACAAAATTTTAAGCCAAAATAAAAATTTAATATTAAAACAAAAAAATGAAAATTTAACTTAATTTAAATATAAAATTTAATTTTAATAATAATTATTAAATAACAAAATATAAAAATAAAATTAAATATAAATAAAATTAGTATTATAAAAATTAAAATTTTAGTTTTTCACCATAAATAAAATTTTATTAATAATTTTTCAAAAAAAAATATATTTTTATTAATCATAAAATTTAATTAATTTTAAAATTAATAATATAAAAAAATTTTTTAATTATAACATAAATTATATAAATTAATATTTATATTAATCATATTGTATAATTAAAAAAAAGTAAAAATAATAATATTATTAAATAAAAATCATTAGTATCTCCTCATAACCAGTAAATTGATTCCCCCTAATCAAATTTTACTTATTTTTATTTTATTAGAAAAAAATAATTCTATCTTATATAAAATTTAAATTATAATTACTTATTAAATTAATTAAAATTAATAATTAATTAAATAATTAATTATAATTATAAAAATTATAATTATATAAATATTATTATAAATATCAAATTTTTAATAATAAATAAAATTTATTAATAATTTTCAAAAAATTACATTTTTAATAATATTAAATTTAATTAATTTTAAAATTAATAGTATCAAAAATTTTTATAAAATAATATAAATTATATAAATTAATATTTATATTAATAACATTTTATAATTTAAAAAAAAGTAAAAATAATAATTTTATTAAATAAAAACCATTAGTATTTCCTCATAGCCAGTAAATTGACTCCCCTAATCAAATTTTACTTATTTTTACTTTATTAGAAAATAATAATTCTATTTTATATAAAATTTAAATTATAATTATTTAATAAAATAATTAAAATTAATAATTAATTAAATAATTAATTATAATTATAAAATTATAATTATATAATTATTAATATAAATATTTAATTATTAATTTTTAAAAATTAATAGTACAATAAAATTTTATAAAATAATATACTTACATATATTATATAAATCAATATTAATATTAATAACATTTTATAATTAAAAAAAAGTAAAAATAATAATCTTATTAAATAAAAACCATTAGTATTTCCTCATAGCCACTAAATTGATTCCCCTAATCAAATTTTACTTATTTTAATTTTTTATGAAAAATTTTAATTTCATTTTATATAAAATTTAAATTTTAATTATAAAATAAATAATTATAAATAAATAATTAATGAAATAATTAATTATAATCAAAAAACATAAATAAATAAATAATATTATAAATATTAAATTTTAAAATTTAATAATTTTATTTAAAAAAAAAAAATTAAATTTTTAAAAATTATTTATAAATATTCATTAATTATAATTAAAAAAAAATATTTTTTTTTTTAAATATTTTCAAAAAAAAAAAATTATTTTAAATAAAAATACATAAATATTAAATTTTCAAAATTTATAATATAAAAATCAATTAAATCATCATTATTTCACCAATTTTTTTTTTTTTTTTTTATTAAATAATTAATATATGTATGTACATATGTACATACATATATAAATATATTTTTGTATGTACATACATATATATAAAACTATAAAATTATTTTTAATCACGAAAATTTCTTCTATACTAAGTTTAAATTAATAAATATGTATATGTATATAAATATTTAATTAATTTATTTATTTCATTTCAGTCTACCGATGCATATATGCCTATTAATTTATTCAAAAAAACCCCTAAATTTATAGATCCAGAACGGTATATATACATTTATATATGTATATATAATATAATATGACGTTCGAAATTTATATAAATACATATATGTATGTTAAAAATAACTTTTTTATATTCATCTATATATCTATATTAAAGTTGTGTTTTTAACTCTCGGAAATATCTACATATATTGGCATTTAATATTATCTATTTAATAATTTAATTTAATTTTATATTTACTTAATTTAATTATTTAATTATAAATTAAAAATATAATTAAATAATATATTTAATTTATTAAAAAAATAATAAAAAAAAAAAAAAAATTGGTGAAATAATGATGATTTAATTGACTCTTAAATACTTTTTCTATTAAATTTTTTAGTTGAAAACAACTTATTTCATTTTTAATAATTTCTCTATTTAACTTTTTAGTTGAAAACAACTTATTTCATTTTTAAATTAATGAATTGCCTGATAAAAGGATTATCTTGATAGGGTAAATAATGTAATAAAATTACATTCATTAATATCAGGCCATAATTTATATTTAATAGAATTAAACTATTTCTAAAAGTATCAAAAACTTTCGTGCATCATACACTAAAATATAAAAAGATAAGCTAATAAAGCTACTGGGTTCATACCCCATTTATAAAGGTTCCAATCCTTTTTTTTTAATTTTTAATAATTCTGCTAAAATTATATTTTTTTTAATCTTAATTTTAGGTACAATAATTACAGTATCATCTAATTCTTGATTAGGTGCTTGAATAGGCTTAGAAATTAATTTATTATCTTTTATCCCCCTAATAAGAGATAATAATTTAATATCAACAGAAGCCTCTTTAAAGTATTTTTTAACTCAAGCATTAGCTTCTGCTGTTTTATTATTTGCTATTATTATTCTATATTTAAATTATTTTCCAATAATTAAATATAATTTAATATTAAATAATTTAATTATTTATTCTTCTTTATTAATAAAAAGAGGAGCTGCTCCATTCCATTTTTGATTTCCAAATGTAATAGAAGGATTATCCTGAATAAATGGATTAATTTTAATAACATGACAAAAAATTGCTCCTCTTATATTAATTTCTTATATTCCTCAAAATAATTTATCAATTTTTGTAATTATTATTTCAATTAGTATTGGTTCTTTAGGAGGACTAAATCAAACATCTTAACGAAAATTAATAGCATTTTCATCAATTAATCATTTAGGATGAATATTAGCAGCTATACAAACAAATGAATTAATATGAATAACTTATTTTTATTTTTATACATTTTTATCTTTTAGCTTAACATTTATATTCAATAATTTTAAAATTTATCATATTAATCAATTATTCAATATATTTTCAAATTCAAAAATTTTTAAATTTATGTTATTTTTTAATTTACTTTCATTAGGTGGACTTCCTCCATTTATTGGATTTTTGCCAAAATGACTAGTAATTCAATTATTAATTTTTAATAATCAATACATTTTAATATCAATTATAACTGTCATAACATTAATTACACTATTTTTTTATTTACGATTATGTTTTCCAGCCTTTATACTAAATTATTATGAAAATAATTGAAATAATAATTTACAAATTAATAATTTTACATTTAAATGTATACTATCACTTTCTTTTATTTCAACATGTAGCTTAATTTTAATTTCTATTGTTTATTCAATTATTTAATACTTAAGGCTTTAAGTTAAATAAACTAATAGTCTTCAAAATTATAAATATGAGTTAAATCTTTTAAGCCTTAGTAAAATATTACTCCTTTAGAATTGCAGTCTAATATCATTATTGACTATAAAGCCTAATCTATATTTTATTGATTAAAAATAATTAATTCTTATATATAGATTTACAGTCTATCGCCTAAATTTCAGCCATTTAATCGCGACAATGGCTATTTTCAACAAATCATAAAGATATTGGTACTTTATATTTTATTTTTGGAGCTCCTTTACATGGAACACAATTAAATTATTCTCCTGCCATATTATGAGCTTTAGGATTTGTATTTTTATTTACAGTAGGAGGATTAACAGGAGTAATTTTAGCTAATTCATCAGTTGATATTATTCTTCATGACACTTATTACGTAGTAGCTCACTTTCATTATGTTTTATCAATAGGAGCAGTATTTGCAATTATATCAGGATTTATTCATTGATACCCTTTATTTACAGGATTAATATTATATCCTAAATGATTAAAAAGTCAATTTATTATTATATTTATTGGAGTAAATTTAACATTTTTTCCACAACAGTTCTTAGGATTAGCGGGAATACCTCGACGTTATTCAGATTATTCAGATGCTTATACAACATGAAATGTTATCTCAACTATTGGTTCTTATATTTCATTATTAGGGATTTTATTTTTTTTATTTATTATTTGAGAAAGTTTAATTTTACAACGTCAAGTAATTTATCCTATACATTTATCTTCTTCAATTGAATGATTACAAAATACACCCCTATCTGAACATAGATATTCCGAATTACCTATTTTAATTAATTTCTAATATGGCAGATTAGTGCCATGGATTTAAGCTTCATAAATAAAGTATTTTACTTTTATTAGAAATTAATGACAACATGAGCTTATCTTGGCCTTCAAGATAGTGCCTCCCCTCTTATAGAACAATTAACATTTTTTCATGACTATGCTTTAATAATTTTAGTAATAATTACAACTTTAGTAGGTTATTTAATATTTATATTATTTTTTAATAATTATACAAACCGAAATTTATTACATGGACAAACTATTGAAATAATCTGAACAATTCTTCCTGCTATTGTATTATTATTTATTGCATTTCCATCACTTCGTTTATTATACTTATTAGATGAAATTAATGAGCCATCAGTAACTTTAAAAGCTATTGGACACCAATGATATTGAAGTTATGAATATTCAGGTTTTCTAGATGTTGAATTTGATTCATATATAATCCCAACAAATGAATTAAACATCGATAGATTTCGATTATTAGACGTTGATAATCGAGTTATTTTACCAATAAATTCACAAATCCGTATTTTAGTAACAGCTGCAGATGTAATTCATTCTTGAACAATTCCATCTCTTGGGGTAAAAGTTGATGGAACTCCTGGTCGATTAAATCAAACAAATTTCTTAATTAATCGACCAGGACTATTCTATGGTCAATGTTCTGAAATTTGGGGAGCTAATCATAGATTTATGCCAATTGTAATCGAAAGAATTCCTGTAAATTATTTCTTTAAATGAATTACTTCTAGAAATAATTCATTAGATGACTGAAAGCAAGTATTGGTCTCTTAAACCACTCTATAGTAAATTAGCAATTACTTCTAATGAAATAAAAAAATTAGTTAAAATATAACATTAGTATGTCAAACTAAAATTATTAATTTTATTTAATATTTTTTAATTCCACAAATAGTCCCAATTGGTTGACTAAGTTTATTTATTATTTTTTCAATAACTTTTATTTTATTCAGAATTATAAATTATTTTTTATTAATTCCTAAATCACCTAAATCTAATATTAAAAAAAAAAATAGTAAAAATTCCTTTAATTGAAAATGATAACAAATTTATTTTCAGTATTTGACTCATCATCAAGGCCATTCTGGTTCTACTTTTATTTTTGTTTCATTATTCTCATTAATTCTTTTTAATAATTTTATAGGATTATTTCCATATATTTTTACAAGAACAAGTCATTTAACATTAACATTATCATTAGCACTTCCATTATGATTATGTTTTATAATTTATGGTTGAATTAATCATACTCAACATATATTTGCACACTTAGTACCTCAAGGAACACCTGCAATTTTAATACCTTTTATAGTATGTATTGAAACTATTAGAAATGTAATTCGACCAGGAACCTTAGCTGTTCGACTAGCAGCTAATATAATTGCAGGTCATTTATTATTAAATCTTTTAGGAAATACTGGACCTTCTCTATCATATTTTATCATTTCATTATTAATTATTGGTCAAATTGCTTTATTAATTCTTGAATCAGCTGTAGCTATTATTCAATCATATGTATTTGCTGTATTAAGAACTTTATACTCTAGCGAAGTAAATTAATGTCAACACACGCTAATCACCCTTTTCATTTAGTAGATTATAGCCCATGACCTTTAACAGGAGCAATTGGAGCTATAACAACCGTTACAGGATTAGTGAAATGATTCCACCAATATGATAATTCATTATTTTTATTAGGAAATATTATTACTATTTTAACAGTCTATCAATGATGACGAGATGTTGTACGAGAAAGTACTTTTCAAGAACTTCACACATTTTCAGTAACTATAGGATTACGCTGAGGAATAATTTTATTTATTTTATCAGAAATTTTATTTTTTGTTTCATTTTTTTGAGCATTTTTTCATAGCAGTTTATCCCCAGCTATTGAATTAGGAGCATTATGACCCCCAATAGGAATCAAATCATTTAATCCATTCCAAATTCCTTTATTAAATACTGCAATTTCATTAGCTTCAGGAGTAACTGTTACATGAGCCCATCATAGTTTAATAGAAAATAATCACTCACAAACAACACAAGGATTATTTTCTACAGTTTTATTAGGAATTTATTTTTCAATTCTTCAAGCTTATGAGTACATTGAAGTCCCATTTACAATTGCTTATTCTGTTTATGGATCTACTTTTTATATAGCAACAGGATTCCACGGAATTCATGTATTAATTGGAACTTCTTTTCTTTTAGTATGTTTAATTCGACATATTAATAATAATTTTTCTAAAAGACATCATTTTGGATTTGAAGCAGCTGCATGATACTGACATTTCGTTGATATTGTTTGATTATTTTTATATGTATCAATTTATTGATGAGGAGGTTAATTAATTATCTATATAGTATATTAGTATATTTGACTTCCAATCATAAGGACTACTAACTAGTAGTATAAATCATTTTTTCAATTAGTATTATAACATTAACTTTAATTTTAATTTCAAATATTGTAATAATTTTAGCATCTATTTTATCAAAAAAAACTTTAACAGACCGAGAAAAATGTTCACCATTTGAATGTGGATTTGATCCTAAATCATCTTCTCGATTACCTTTTTCTCTTCGATTTTTTTTAATTACAATTATTTTTTTAATTTTTGATGTAGAAATTGCACTTATTCTCCCAATGATTTTAATTATTAAAATATCAAATATTATAATATGATCGTTAACTTCTATTATTTTTATTATTATTTTAATTATTGGGTTATATCATGAATGAAATCAAGGTATACTAAATTGATCTAATTAATAGGGTTGTAGTTAATTACAACATTTGATTTGCATTCAAAAAGTATTGATATTCAATCTACCTTGAATATGAAGCGATTTATTGCAATTAGTTTCGACCTAATTTTAGGTAATATTACCCTTATTCTAAAAATTTATATTAATTGAAGCCAAAAAGAGGCCTATCATTGTTAATGATAACATTGAATAAAAATTCCAATTAAGGAAGTATGAAGATCAAGAAAAAGCTGCTAACTTTTATCTTTTAATGGTTAAATTCCATTTATACTTCTATGTTTATATAGTTTAATTTAAAACCTTACATTTTCATTGTAAAAATAAATATATTGTATTTTATAAATTACTAAATTAAATTCACTATATTCAAAAATTATATAATTACCCTAACATCTTCAATGTTATACTCTAATCTTAAGCTATTTGAATAAAATAAAAAAAAATTAAATAAAAAAATAATTCACAATACAAATAATAAAAGATAAATTTTTAAACTATTATAATGAAATATATAAATTTGTTGAGAATACTTAACAAATTTATTATACAAATTTTGACCCCCTATATATTCAGACCTACCCTGATCAAATAATTTAACTACAATATTACCTAAAATTAAAGGATACTTAATAATACCATATGTAGAAATATAAGGCATAAATCATATAGACCCAAAAAAATAAATTATTAAATAATTACTTAATGATTTATTTAAATAAAAAAAAGAAACATTAGAAATTAAATAACCTAGAATTCCCCCTAAAATACATACTATTAATGTTAATAATTTTATATAAATTGGTAAACAAATTATATAAGGAGTAGGAAAAATTAATCATCTTAAAATTCTACCACCAATAATTCTTATAAATAATAAACCTCTTATACCACGAAGCATAATTCATCTTTCATCATTTAATATATTTAAAGATCTACAATTTAATTCACCTGTTATTGCATAATAAATTAATCGAAAAGAATAACAAACAGTTAAACCTGTAGAGCTAAAAAATAAAAAAAATCTAAAAATATATAAAGAACTTAAACAAACAATTTCTAAAATTATATCCTTAGAATAAAAACCAGCTAAAAAAGGCATACCACATAAAGCTAAATTTGCTACATTAAAACAAACTCTTGTTAAAGGTATATAAACTCTTAACCCTCCTATTAACCGAATATCTTGAGAATTATTTATATTATGAATAATTGCCCCAGCACATATAAATAATAAAGCCTTAAATAAAGCATGAGTTAATAAATGAAAAAATGCTAATTTATAATAACCCATAGATAAAATTATTATCATTAAACCCAATTGTCTTAAAGTAGAAAGAGCAATAATTTTTTTTAAATCAAATTCAAAATTAGCACCCAACCCAGCTATAAATATTGTTAAACCAGATAATAATAAAAGAATTTGACCTAATCAATTATTACATAATAAAATATTAAAACGAATTAACAAATAAACTCCCGCTGTTACAAGAGTTGAAGAATGAACTAATGCTGAAACTGGAGTAGGAGCTGCTATTGCAGCAGGTAATCAAGAAGAAAAAGGAATTTGGGCACTTTTAGTTATTGCTGCTAATACTATTAAACCCCCAATAATCTCTATTTCAAATCTATTTTTTATTAATTCCAAATAAAAAATATAATTTCAACTTCCAAAACTTAATATTCAATCAATAGCAAGTAAAAAAGCAACATCTCCAATACGATTAGATAAAGCAGTTAACATTCCTGCATTATATGATTTAATATTTTGAAAATAAATTACTAAACAATAAGAAATTAAACCTAAACCATCTCAACCTAATAAAATTCTAATTAAATTAGGACTAATAATTAATAATATTATTGATATAACAAATATAAGAACCAATATAATAAAACGATTAATATTTAAATCACCTATTACTAAAGAAAAAATTAATAAAACAAAAGATATAAATAATAAACTTATTCAATCAAATAAAAAAGTTATAACAATTATTACAGAATTTAATCTAATAACTTCTCATTCAAAAAAATAAACTAAATCATTTATTAAAAAAAATATAGATAAAAATAAGTTTTTTTATCTAAATATAATTAAAATTAAAAATATAATTCTACAAATTGATAGATTATTTTTCACAATTTAAAATGATAAAAATCATATCATTGATACCAAAAATCAACATTTTATAATAAACTATTTAAATTAAAGCCAAAATATACAAATATCTCTTTTTAAAATTAATAAATTTAAAGGAAATCAATGTAAAATAATAAAAAAAATTCTCGAATTTTTCCTCTTCTAAATGAATAAACTCCAGAAAATATTTTTCCATGCTGGCTATAAGCATACAAATATAAAGTATAAGCTGCACTAAAAAAATATAAAAAAGATAAAGAAATTATAGTTAATCAAGATCAACTTACAGTTCTATCTAATAAGGAAATTTCTCCTAATAAATTTTATGAAGGCGGTGCTGCCATATTACAAGAACTTAATAAAAATCATCATAAAGTCATAGAAGGTATAAAATTTAATAACCCTTTATTAATTAATAAACTTCGACTTCCTAATCGTTCATATGTAATATTAGCTAAACAAAATAAACCAGAAGAACATAATCCATGAGCAATTATTAAAACATATGAACCACAAAATCCTCAATAAGTTAAAGTTATTAATCCTCTTAAAACAATTCCTATATGAGCAACAGATGAATAAGCAATTAAAGCCTTTATATCAGTTTGACGTAAACAAACTAATCTAATTAAAACACCTCCAATTAATCTAATTCTAATTCAAATATAATTATATTTTAAACCACTAAATTGAAGAAATAAAAAAATTTGTACTAACCCATACCCCCCTAATTTTAATATAATACCTGCTAAAATTATAGATCCAGAAACAGGTGCTTCAACATGAGCTTTAGGTAATCATAAATGAACTAAAAATATAGGTATTTTAACTAAAAAAGCTAAAATTATTGATAAATATAATAAATCATAATTTAGTATATAATTACTTATTAAAAAATAATTTAATGTTATAAAATTATTATATAAATAAAAAATTCGCAATAATATAGGTAAAGACACTAACAATGTATAAAATAATAAATATACACCAGCTTGTAAACGTTCAGGTTGATAACCTCAACCTAAAATTAAAAATAATGTAGGAATTAATCTACTTTCAAAAAATAAATAAAATATAAATAAATTTATTCTACTAAAACTTAAAATTAAAAATAATAAAAGTATTAAAACATTAAATAAAAATAAATTACTATAATTATTAAATGTATTAATAGATTCTCTAGCAGTAATTATAAGAGTACAAATTCACAATCTTAATAAAATTAAACCATAGGAAATTAAATCATAACCCAAAAAATAAGAAATATTTACAAAATAATTAGTACAAAAATTCATTAAAACAAAACCAAAAGTAAAAAAAAATAATAAAGTTTGTACCATTGAAAATGAATTATTAATAAAACAAACAGGAAAAATAAAAATTAATATTAAAATAAATTTTAACATTGTAAAATATTAAAAGATTGATAATAATCATTTCCATGAGTACGAATTATTGAAACTAAAATTGAAGGACCTAAAGCTCCCTCACAAAATCTAAAAACTAAAAATATTATTCTAAAAAATCTGTTATAATCTATTAAATTTAAATAAATAAATAATAAAAAAAAGACTTAATACAATATATTCTAATCTTAAAAGTATAGATAATGAATGTTTTCGACTTGATACAAAAACAAAAATTACCCCACAAATATAATTACTATTTTATTAATAAATTATCTATTAATTGCAGTAGTAAAAATTACTAAATTATTCTATGGTCCTCTTCGATTAATAAGTTAACTAATGAACAAACCTTTACGAACCCAACATGCCTTATTTAAAATTGCAAATAATGCTTTTTTTTTATTTTTTATTTTATTTATATAAGTATCCAACACAACAACCAACCATTGGCTATATTTCAGCATTGGATATACCTTAAAATACCAATATACATTATAAATCCAAAACTTAATCTAAAACAGGAATTAACAAAAAAAAAAAAAATAGTATACATAGAAAGATAAAAATTGAATCTTAAATAATATGGATGACTGAGTTTAGGTACATTATAAAATCGATAGAGAATGGCAAAAAGACAAGAGGCAGAAATCAATACCAGTCATTTCATAATAAAGTGTTTACGAAGCTCGTTTCTAAAACGCAATGACTTACTTATGTTTTTCAGAGTAAGTGGAAGACTGTTCCAAAGACGAATAGTGAAAACAAAAAACAGAAATTAGAGGTTTGAATTTAGCGTGTAGAAGCTGAGAAGATCTGATTGACTTGGACTGTTGCAGTCTATGACAGAGATACTGAGGTTCGCCCGTTATCAATATTTTGTGCAGCATAGTAAGACACCTCAGCTTGATGACATTTTCAAAAGGCATTGAAAAAATTTTATGCGCATGTATTGAAATATGCTCTCTACGTTTTACACCATATATGTATCTAGCAATGCTGTTATATAGTACATTAAGTTTTTTGTTGCAGGTACTGTCACAGCTGGCGTATATTTCACAGCCATATAATAGAGTCGGAAGCAAGTAAGCCTTAGCAAGAAGTAGTCGAATTCTCTCTGGGGTAAAATATTGAATATTCCAAAGTGATCGAAGCATTCCATATACTTTACCGATTGCATTAATTATGTGATTGTTCCATGTGAGAGTTCTATTAAATACAACGCCAAGGTTTTTTGCAGAGTCGACATAATCAATCACTGAGTTATTTAATATTACTTTATCAAAATCGTCAAGTTTGAAATACTTTTTGTAAATAGCAATGCATTGGGATTTTCTTGGGTTGAGGACTAGACCGTTATTATTGGCCCACTCATTGACAGCACTTAGATCATTATTTAACTTGCAAATAGTTGCATTAATTGAATCGAATGGACAGCTAAGACACAACTGGACGTCATCGGCGTAAACATGAATATCACAGTGAATAAGCACCTCATTAAGGTCATTGATGTATAATACAAATAACAAAGGACCAAGTACGGAACCTTGTGGGACACCTTTAACTACAGACATAAAATTGGAGGAATGGTTATTAACACAGACTGCCTGCGAACGCTCACAAAGATACGACTTGAAAAGATTAATCGCTGGTGACGAGAAATTAAACAAATTTTTTAACTTTAAACACAATAAGTCATTGTCGACAGTGTCAAATGCTTTGGAATGGTCAAGAAGGGTTAGAAAAGTCACAAGATCTTTATCCATCTTAAGCCTAATATCATCAGTAACTTTCAAGAGTGCAGTTATACAACTTCTGTTAGATCTGAAGCCAGATTGGCATTCGCTCACTAATGAGTTCTTCTTCAAAAAAGAGTTAATCTGACGATGCATTAAGCGTTCCAGCACCTTGGACAGAAAAGGCAAGATAGCAATTGGCCTGTGATCTCCATTCGGTTTTAATATAGGAATTACTTTGACTTGTTTCCAACTTATTGGAAAAACTGACTTGGTAAGGATGTTGTTTAGTGTAAACGTGATATAAGGTAAAACCTTAGGAAGGATACATTTAAGAAATTTAGGGTGGATTCCATCAAAGCCAATGGCGTTGGATTTGATTGCAAGTATTGACTCAACTACGTCGCAGTCGTCTACGCAAGTAAAGCTTAACCTTTGGATGAGACTCACTGGACAAGTATCATATCTATCAGGATAAGTGCTTGTTTTAGGGAGGTCCAAAAACTTCGCATTAAGCACGTTTGCATCAACAGAATCGGAGAATGAACTTTTTTTACTACAGCTACCTATTTCACGGACATGCTTCCAGGTTTGCTTGGACCCTACAGCTAAGCTGAATCTGGTCTTAAAGTACCTCATTTTAAGAACCTTTATCTTATTCATGACTGCCTTCCTAAGTTTCTTGTATTCAGTGTATAAAATGTCACTTCTGGAGCATTTCCATTTATGATACGCGCTACTTCTTTCAGCAATTCATATTTTTACACCTCGATTGAACCAAGGGCGGTTGGTACGTTTGACCGGTCTGGTAACTAGCGGCACATGGTAGTCAAAGAGACTGCTGATATGTCCCTGAATAAAGTTAATTTGGTCATCTGTTGATACCATATTACGCACGGATTCCCAATTTATTGAATCAACAGCTCGTTCAAGTTGATAGTAATTGATGTGCGCAAAATCGCGGTACGAATAGCAGCCCGCGTTGCTATTAAGATCCAAGATAAAATCGTATGTCAGGTAAATTAAATCATGTTTGGAAAAATTTGGTACAGAGAGCTGGTCATAAAGCAGGATTTTTGATTTGGAATCAATAAAAAATATATCCAAAAGAGTTCTGCTCGTACGCATGAAATGAGTAGGCATCGAAGAGTTGACCAGGAATAATCCAAGATTTGTCATAGAAAATGAAAAGTTACTGCCACTAAGTAAATCGCTGTTGAAATCTCCAGATATAACTATATTGCGGTGAGATAACGTAATATCCTCAAGAAATTCCAGGAAGTGGGTATAGTCAACCATCTTATTAGGTCTATATACACATCCAATTAACATATTATCAGTCTTGGCATGAATTTCCAAGAAAATATATTCAATGGCGCTTGTATCACTAGAAGTGCCGATAACTCTGCAAGATATACTATTCTTAATATACACAGCAACTCCCCCACCATGACCAATCCTATCTCTTCGGAAAAGTGTGTACCCACTGACACCCAGAAAATCGTTACTGTGGCAAGAAGTGAACCATGTTTCGTAAACGCAGACTATATCAACGTCGGAGTGTTCAAAAATATAAACAAACTCATCAATTTTCCTAGCTAAGCTTTGCGCATTAATATGACAAACCTTAAGACCACTTTTTTGATTGCTCAAAATTCTAATCATGTTATGCGTATTGTCCTTGGCACAGCCATAATTCTTTGGTTTATACATCATCAAATATATATAAAATAAAGAAAAATTGCGTTTCAAAAACAAGCCTTAAAAATAATGTACGCATTATGTTATGACGGGTATAAATATTTCTGCCAGATGTGTATAAATATAGCAATAGAAAGATAAATAAAGAGAAAGCAATTAAATAAGTACAAAAAAAAGTACAGGAAAAAGAGAATACAAAGTAAGAGATAATTATTGTTAGCATAAATGACTACTATTAATGTTGTTGTTAGGCGCTGCAATCTTATTAACCTCATCAATTGTGCTCACTTTTACTGCTTCAGTTTGGGGGCGAACTTTTACATGTACTTGTCCACGTAATGAGAAAACAGTCAACGGTCGCTTCAGTTTCTTTAGATCAATTGCATGCTGCAAAACTTCACGATTATGCTTGGTCAGGCATTCATGTATCATCACATGACCGTCAGCATCAATTCCCAAATCTCGGAGTGCAGGAGATTTGCGGTTGGACTTGCAGTACTCCGCATTTGCTCTGCATACGGATGAGCATTCGTTCGCTGAGCCAAGTTTTACTATGATAGGCGCATCTTTGTTGTTGTTCTTCTTCAGGCGAAAAATAGCTCGTATAGGGGGAGAGTTGATTTGAAGAGTGTTACACAGCTGAGAGAAGGTGGCACTTAGGTTCTCATCTTTAAGCTGGGGGACACCTCTCAGAATCAGATCAGAAGAGATTAGAGAGTTCTCGCAATCGTTCAGCTTTACTTCAAGTGTTCGAACGACATCAACCAGCTGTTGCATTTTTTCGTTCTCTGGCTCAACTTTTTCAACACGAAGCTCAACACTGCTAACATACCTTTTTAAATTAGATAGCTCAGCTGTTAACTCACCGAATCGATGCATTACTCTATCCTCCGTCTCCTTCATTCGTGCCGTTAGTTGTTCGATAATAAATTCCTTTTGTGCATCTATTTTATTTTCAAGTCGTGCTAACAGTTTAGTCGCTGATGGGCTTTCTCCAGCTTTAGAACGTAAGTTCGAAGGTTGTAGGTGAGATGTAGTTGACTGCTTCGCGGCCTTTCGTGTCGTCATAGCATTGGTGCTCATTTTGCAATTCTCGGCAACGATTATTAGTAAATTTAATTTGCACTTGTATAGCTAGTATTAGCAACAAAATAACAAAATGCTAAATCCGACCACACGGTAACAATAAAGCTTTTATATAAAAGACCCAAAAACATTTATTGATCAGCGGAAATAGCAAAAATTAATAGCTAATTGCAGCGCTCAAATAAACACGTCTACTCCGTAAGCATGATTTGAATTCAATTGATTTACCAGCACCTATTAATATTTCAACTTGATGAAATTTTGGATCTTTATTAGGATTATGTTTAACAATTCAAATTTTAACAGGATTATTCCTTGCAATACATTATACAGCAGATATTAATATAGCCTTTAATAGAGTAAATCATATTTGTCGAGATGTAAATTATGGTTGATTATTACGAACCTTACATACAAATGGAGCACCATTTTTCTTTATTTGTATTTATTTACATGTAGGACGAGGTATATATTATGGATCTTATTTATTTACACCAACATGACTAGTAGGAGTTTTAATTTTATTTTTAGTAATAGCAACAGCAGTTATAAGATATGTTTTACCTTGAGGTCAAATATCTTTTTGAGGAGCAACTGTTATTACAAATTTATTATCAGCAATTCCATATTTAGGAATTGATTTAGTACAATGAGTATGAGGAGGATTTGCTGTAGATAATGCAACATTAACACGATTTTTTACATTTCATTTTATCTTACCATTCATTGTTCTTGCAATAACATTAATTCATCTTATATTTTTACACCAAACAGGCTCTAATAATCCAATTGGATTAAACTCTAATATTGATAAAATCCCTTTCCATCCATATTTTTCTTTTAAAGATATTGTAGGATTTATTATTATAATTAAATGTTTATTATTATTAACATTAATGAATCCTTATTTACTAGGTGAAACAGATAATTTTATCCCAGCAAATCCTTTAGTTACACCAATTCACATCCAACCAGAATGATATTTTTTATTTGCTTATGCTATTTTACGTTCTATTCCTAATAAATTAGGAGGAGTTATTGCTTTAGTTTTATCAATTGCAATTTTAGCTATTTTACCATTTTATCATTTAAGAAAATTCCGAGGTATTCAATTTTATCCAATTAATAAAATTTTATTTTGAACTAGTGTGGGTTTAGACCTGGTAAATCTACTATCTACCAGCTATTCACAGTGCGCCAGATCTTGGAAAAGACCCAAGAAAGAAGAATCGATACGCACCACCTTTTTGTCGACTTCAAAGCCGCTTTCGGCAGCACAAAAAGAAGTTGCCTTTATGCCGCAATGTCTGAATTTGGTATCCCCGCAAAACTTATACGGCTATGTAAAATGACGTTAAGCAAGACACCAGCTCCGTCAGGATTGGGAAGGACCTCTCCGAGCCGTTTGATACCAAACGAGGTTTCAGACAGGGTGACTCTTTGTCGTGTGACTTTTTTAACCTTATGCTGGAGAAGATAATTCGAGCCGCAGAACTTAATCGGTCAGGCACTATCTTTTATTAGAGTGTGCAGCTGCTGGCGTACGCCGATGACATTGACATTATCGGCCTTAACAACCGCGCAGTTAGTTCTGCCTTCTCCAAACTGGATTGAGAAGCAAAGCGAATGGGTCTGGAGGTGAACGAGGGCAAAACGAAGTATCTCCTGTCATCAAATAAACAGTCGGCACATTCACGACTGGGATCAAACATCACTGTTTACAGTTATAACTTTGAAAAAGTAGAAGACTTCGTTTATTTAGGAACCAGCATTAACATCAATAATAATTAGCCAATTGGATAAATGTGGAGAACCAAGGGCTCGCAAAACCACCATTTCTAGATGACGACCACGGCAAACGTTTTAAGGACAATGATTTGAGGGCATGCACCTGGAATGTCCGAACCCTTAATTGGGAAGGTGCCTCTGCCCGGATGTAGATGTCCTCGGCAGAGCGAAGGCTGACATCACCGCCATCCAAGAAATGCGTTGGTCGGGGCAAGGGAGGAAAACGGTAGGCCCTTGCGACGTATACTACAGCTGCCATGTAAAGGAGCGCAAATTTGGTGTCGGATTTGTGGTGGGAGAGAGACTTCGCCGTAAAGTACTGTCGTTCACTCCGGTGGACGAACGTCTCGCCACAATCCGCATAAAGGCGAGATTCTTCAACATCTCGCTGATTTGCGCCCATGCCCCGACGAAAGAGAAGGACGATGGGACCAAAGATTGCTTCTACGAACTCCTGGAGCGCACGTTCGAACGCTGCCCCCAACACGATATAAAAATCGTGCTAGGCGATTTCAATGCCAAGGTGGGCAAGGTGGGCAAGGTGGGCCCACAGTCGGAAAATTCAGTCTCCACGAGGAAACGTCTGATAACGGATTGAGACTGATCGGCTTCGCCGGGCCCGAAACATGGTAGTCTGTAGTACCAGGTTCCAGCATAGGAGCATACATCAGGCTACGTGGCTGTCTCCAGATGGTAAGACACGAAACCAAATCGACCATGTTGTGATAGACGGAAGGCACGCTTCCAGTGTCCTGGATGTGCGCACGATCCGAGCAGCCAACATCGACTCGGACCATTATCTTGTCGCAGCCAAGATACGCACGCGCCTCTGTGCGTTAAAAGGTGTGCGGAAAGGCACACAAGGAAACCTCGACGTCCGAAAGTTGCAATCACAACAGACAGCCACGCACTTCGCTACTCGACTCGCACTCCTGCTATCTGAGAGCTTTAAACAACACAGCGATATTTCAGAGCAATGGAACCACATCTCTTGCTCTTTACGTACCGCCGCTGAACAATCTATTTTTTTCAGCGAGCCCGGAAAAATGACTAGTACGATGAGGAATGTCGCGTTGCCACGGAACGGAAAGATGCTGCATACAGGGCCACGTTGAGATCGGGCGCAACGCGAGCGTTGCGGGAGAGATATCGTGAGTTAATGAAGGAAGGGATACGCATTTTTCGAGAGAAGAAGAGAAAGGATGAAATGCGTGAGTGCGAAGAGCTTGAAATGCTGGCCGATAGGAAAAGCGCCCAAAAAATCTTTCAGAAAGTACGACGGCTAACAGAAGGTTTTAAGACCGGGGCGAATTTCTGTAAGAACGACAACGGCGACCTGGTAACTGACGTTCAGAATATACTTAGTTTATGGAGGGAGCACTTCTCCACACTACTTAGTGGTAGTGACAGAGACCACCTTGGATAAGATGATGATCCCGAAACCCCAATCAAGCGCATGCACCAGCTAATCTGTAGAGTATGGTCGGACGAATGCATGCCTACTGATTGGAATCTAAGTGTACTTTGCCCAATCCATAAGAAGGGTGATACTGCAATTCGCGCCAACTATCGTGGTAAAGGCCTTCTTAACATTGCATATAAGGTTCTGTCGAGCGTATTGTGTGAGAGACTAAAGCCCACCGTCAATGAACTGATTGGACCTTATCAGTGTGGGTTTAGACCTGGTAAATCTACTACCAGCTATTCACAGTGCGCCAGATCTTGGAAAATACCCAAGAAAGAAGAATCGACACGCACCACCTTTTTGTCGACTTCAAAGCCGCTTTCGGCAGCACAAAAAGAAGTTGCCTTTATGCCGCAATGTCTGAATTTGGTATCCCCGCAAAACTTATACGGCTATGTAAAATGACGTTAAGCAAGACCACCAGCTCCGTCAGGAATGGGAAGGACCTCTCCGAGCCGTTTGATACCAAACGAGGTTTCAGACAGGGTGACGCTTTGTCGTGTGACTTTTTTAACCTTATGCTGGAGAAGATAAATCGAGCCGCAGAACTAAATCGGTCAGGCACTATAGTTTATAAGAGTGGCACCTGCTGGCGTACGCCGATGACATTAACATCATCGGCCTTAACAACCGCGCAGTTAGTTCTGCCTTCTCCAAACTGGATAGAGAAGCAAAGCGAATGGGTCTGGAGGTGAACGAGGGCAAAACGAAGTATCTCCTGTCATCAAATAAACAGTCGGCACATTCACGACTGGGATCAAACATCACTGTTGACAGTTATAACTTTGAAAAAGTAGAAGACTTCGTTTACTTAGGAACCAGCATTAACATCAATAATAATGTCAGCCTCGAAATCCAAAGAAGGATCACTCTTGCAACAAGTGCTACTTCGGACTGAGTAGGCAACTGAGCAGTAAAGTCCTCTCACGACGGAGAAAAATCACGCTCTATAAGTCTCTCATTATGCCCGTCCTAATGTATGGCGCAGAAGCATGGACGATCGCATGGCGGTTATCGAGCCAATGAAAGAAGAAAAAGAAATTGATTCACACGTTTGAGTGCGGGTTATTTTATGTTTAATATATCGTGGCGACTGCGAAAAGCCCGGTGAGAACGAGGGCGCCCCAGCGGAAGCATAAAAAAATTGCGTGCGCCAACGCTGCGGCGCAGCAGCTGCGAATGTGTGCGTCAGTGCTTCCACGGGCGCAACAACCACAGTTTGCACCAGCGCTCCGGCGGCAGTAGCAACGAGTCGTGCGACAGCGCCCCGTGGTTAATAGCATTGCTGAGCCACTGGCGCATTTTAAGAAATTATTATAAAACAAAATAAAAATTACAAATTAATTAAATTAAAAATAAAAGTGCAAAATAAAATACAAAACTAATTAAATTAAAAATAAAAGAAAAGTGAAAGTGCAATGGAAAGTGGTTGCACCGGTACACGCTAAGTGCCACGAAATAAGATGCAGCCATTCTAAGTGTGTGCAAGTTTTGACCGCCGGCACTAGGTGGCCCCAAGTTAGGCCGCAGTGTGAGTTGCGGCAAGGCCCCCCCCAGCGGCCCAACGTGCAGCAATGCCCACACCAACAGCCCACCGAATTTGTTGCAAGGCCCACACGAACGGCCCAATGTTCAGCAAGGCCCACACGAACGGCCCAACGTTGAACAAGGCCCCCACCGTGCCCAACGTGCAGCAAGGCCCACATGAACGGCCCACCGGATCCCACCAGTGGCCCAACATTTCAACGAAGGCCAACACCAACGACCCAACAGTCAGTAAGGCCCCTACCAACGGCCCAACGGTCAGCAGGGCCCCCACCAGTGGCCCATCGTTTCCACAATAACAACAGTAAGCAGTAATACATTCTCCACGTTTATTCGTGAGGGGGCGAACGTGAAAAAGTTTTTTGTGACTATTCTCAGGGATTTTCCCGACTAAATATTAAATCAATTAAATTAATTAAAGAAATAAGAAGAAAAGCGCAAAAAAGAGCTCTTCAGAGATTTTCTGAAATTTAATAAATTAAAAAGAAGTGAACATTTTTTTTAGTTTTGGAACTTTTTGGGTGTAGGTTGATTATGGTTCGACTTTCACTCTGTCAAAAATTAGTTGCTTTGTTTGTTCAATTAAATTTTTGGTTCTACGTTTGGTTTTTTCTTTTTCCATTTGACGGAGTTTAAATATTGATTAAGTGGGGCAAGACGCTTTGCTTTCCACTGGTACGTTTTCTTTTACTTTATCGAAAATTAATTGGTTTCTTCCGGGTAGAAAACCAGCCAATTAATTTTCTGAAGTCTCTTTTTTAATATTACTCTTCTTCTCGTGAGTTCCATATTTCGATTTAAAGGCACTTTGCCCAATGCGAGTTTGACCACGTGGAGCGTGGATTTGAAGTGGTGCCAGTAGCTTCCTGCTATATTTTAGTTTCGGTCTAATGATAAGACCTTTCATAAACTTTAGTATTCCTAGTTCACTATAACACTGAGGGAACAAATACAATTTTTTTTGAATTTCTATTTCTGGCTTTTTTCGTGATTTTCCCCGGTGGTGCGTTACACTGAGGAAAATAAATTTGCTTTAGCCTCTGACTTATTTTTTTTTCTCACGTGGAGCGAATTAAATGTTTCTTGATTTGAAGTGGTGCCAGTAGCTTCCTGCTATATTTTAGTTTCGGTCTAATTAATTTCATAAACTTTAGTTTTGACAGGTCAGTATAACACTGAGACTCAAGCGGGATTTCATTCAGTGATACGATACACTAAGACAGTTTTAACAACGTCTTGTGTTTCGAAATATATTTCAAACGTCGAACTTTGAAAATTTTAAACTTTTTTTTGTGGATTTGTCTTTACGACGTTATCTTCAAATCGAAAGATTTAAAAAAAATAAATAAAATATTCGTAAGCTTTTTCGTAACATGGGCACACTCAATGATTTTTCGCGCGGATGCGATGCGCTGCTTGAGTTTGAGTCGGACTATAACACGATGCCCAGTAATTGCGATTCGATATTCTCCCTGGAAATACAGAGGGTCGAAGTCAAAGAGGAATTTAATAAGTATTCAAAGACTTTGTCCGACAATGAAAGGGATCAGTCCGCTCTTCGGTAGGACAAGTGTCGATACCAGGACTGTTACACCGCTTACTTGACTCGCGGTGCGCTCATAGGTGAGACTGCTCATGGCCTCACTTTTGATCAACAAAGCAGTTCAACGGTCAATCCCGGGATTCACGAAGTTGAGTTGCCTTCGTGTTCAAATATCCGTTTACCTCCGTGCGACACGGAGGTATTTTACGGTGACTACATGTCGTGGCCATCGTTTCGGAATTTATTCACCTTAACAACTCGCGCTTAATCCCGGTCGAAAAGCTGTATCATTTGAATCAGAAGACCCGGGGTGAAGCAAAGGATATAGTGCAGAAATCTCCTCTGACTAATGACGGCTTCGCCACAGCATGGCAAAAGCTATCTGAACGATATAAAAATAAGCGGACACTGGTCAATAGTCAGCTGAAGATTTTATTCAATTTACCAGCGGTCACGGTAGAACGCGGAGCCGATATTAAGACCTTGCAAAGAACAATTGCATTTCAGTGTTAGAAATGTACGGTATTGACATTGAGAACTGGGATGCAATTTTCGTGGTTTTGGTGTCGAGTCGGTTGTCAGACATCACCCTAGCGCTATGGGAACAAGGGATTGTGAGGAAGGCGGAAATTCTGAGGTGGGAGGAATTAGACAGCTTTCTCACAAGCTGGTTCCAAACGTTGGAAACTGTTTCCGATACTCGGGGTGCTAGAGCGGTAAAGCAGACCGTCAGTCGACCACCCGCTCCCAGCTACGAGAGGCGAGTGTCGACACACCATGGGCAATTCTCTCGACCTACCTGCAGGTTGTGCCCCGAGCAGACCCATCCGTTAAAGGGTTGCCCCAAGTTTTTAGCAATGAAAGTTGACGATCGGTCAATGTTGCTAAAAAACATAATCTGCGCATGCATTGTTCAGCACATTCACACATGGAAAAGGACTGCAAGAGTCCATTCACTTGTTGGAACTGCCATCAGAGGCATCATTCGCTACTACACCGGAACTCGGCGGCGCAGAAGCTCAGTACATCAGTACCCCGAGCAGCCCCGAGGAATAGACATGTTGGACCACCACAAGCCCCGGCAAGGACACACAATTTTCAATCTCTACATGCTGCCACTTAGGAGGGACTTATGAGGATAGAGCATTACTGGATTCTGGATCGGAAGGAACAATTTTCACGGAACGGCTTCAAAAGCGCATCCGATTGCCGACACGAAACTCCGAAGTGCGGCATATGTGGTTTTAGGTTCTCCAGTGAACCCTGACTTTAGAATCGAGGGACGAGGAGTGGTTCTACCCTAACTAATCGGAAACCTCCCAAAATTTTCAGTGGATTAGGTGTAGCCTGATTCACTGCCCTCGTTATGGCTCGCAGATGCCAATTTCTACAGGAGTCAAATTATCTCCGACGACGGGTGATGAAAGAGGAGTACGATCCAGTACTGAATGAGTAAGTCGAACTGAACCATATAATTCCAGTCAGGAACACGGAATGAAGTAAGTTTGAACGATGTGTTATTCCCCGGCCCCATCTTACAAGCAGATTTGATGTGTTTACTGTTGAAATGGCGTTTGTTCAAATATGTCTTTAACGCAGACATAGAAAAGATGTAAAGGCAAACACAATCCTTTTCAGCGAATCCTGTTTAGAGAATCCCAAGACGAGGAATTGCAGGACTTCGAACTGAAGACCGTCACCCCGTATCTGGCAATAAGAACCCTGCTTCAACTCGCGGAAGAACTGAAAGCGAAATTTCCACTTGCGACGAAAGTATTGAAGCAACATATGTACGTGGATGACGTATTAGCAGGAGCACATGATTGCACAACAGCGATTAAAATGCGCGATCAGGTGAACGAGGCTCTCAAAAGCGCAAGTTTCCCCTGAGGAAGTGGACATCAAATTCCAAGAAAATCTTGGCGGGATTACCAAAGGAACATATCTACAAAGACAACTTTCTGCAAATTGATGACATGAGTGAAGCAAAGATGTTGGGAATCCGATGGAATGCAGTGCACGACATGTTTCATTTCATCGTGCAGTCGGTTCCTGAAAAGCAGGAATACACCAAGCTGGAAGTACTTCCCTGTGTTGCTAAGTTGTTCGACCAAGCAGGATGGCTATGGCCGATCGTATTGGTGGCCGAATCGAGTCTTAACTCGAGACCGATTTGCCCCATCTCTGAGGATTTTGAGTCAATGGAACCTCTAACCCCCGGCCATTTCCTTATTGGCACCCCCTCCTCGCTTTTCCAGAGTCCGAAATCGCAAAGAGTCCGATATCTCTTGTAAATCGATGGCAAAAGATAAAGGCAATCCAGAAAACATGTTGACTGAGGTGGAAAACAGAATGCTTGAAGAAGCTGCAGAAACGGACAAAGTGGAAGCTTACGCAACGCGACATCGAGGTACTCTATCTGCTTGTCATCAAGGGAGATAATCTACCTCCAAATGAATGGCGACTTGACAGAGTAGTTAGAGTTTTTTCAGGTCCCGACAGCCGCATTCGTGTCAAAGAACTACGAATGGCGCGTGGAAACATAACTCGAACAATTGTGAAATTGGTTCTTTTTTGCACAATGTAAAGCAAAATTTCTAACTCCTCTTCTCTTTCCAGACCACAATCACTAAATTTTGAAAAATGAAAACCACCAACAAGTCTGGCCTGAGGAAATGCCCCGTATGCGCAAAGAACCACCCGTTCGTATACTGCCGGGTGATGCGCAGGATGGAGCCAGCCGAGAGACTGCGTGCTGTCCTCGTTCATCGGCACCGCACCACACGGCGAAAACTTGTTCGTCGCCCCGAAACTGCGACCAATGCAGCGAGAGGCACCACAGTCTCCTTCCCCTATACGAAAAGGCAAGAAGACGGGCCTTTACCAGCTCCGCGAAGAGCTAAGTCGTGGACGTTACAATCCGTATGACGATCGCCCTATGGACGAGTCGACCGACGAGGAGGTTCTGGAGCTCGACGATGATGAGGATGGGAAGGAGGAGGACTCCGCACCACCAACAACCAACGCGCCACCGGTAGCCAGACCGCGACTGTCGGTTATGCGGTCGGCAGTCCAGTTGACCCCTCCTATTGCCGCGAAGCGCCAGGCACCGCACGCACCAACCCGGAACTCGTAGCAGAGCCGGCCACGCCGCGGTGTGAGAGACGCCCGAGAGCGTATTACGCGCGCAGCCCGTACAGCTTCAGGGCTATCTGTCCTCATGCCAACTGTAGCGGTCCGGATAATGACAACAGGAAGACCGCAATTGATTAGAGCGATCGTAGACCCAGGGCAGTCGCGGTCATCGATATCGCTGCAGTTAGCGCGAAGGTTGCATTTGGTGCTGAATGGGATGGAATTAGCGGTTGCAGGTGACTGCCAATGTGGAGACACATCTGTCCCGCATCACCTAACAGCGCACCAAGATACGCGTGTTGTCAGCGAATTTTACAACTTCCCACTGGCGGACCCTAATTTCCACCGCTAGAGCGCGGTATCGCTGATTCTGGGAGCCGAAATGAATGCGATGATACTGCGTCCAGGATTGATGCCGGCGACGCCCACTCGACCGGCCGCGCAGAACACAATGTTCGGGGAGTTGATATCCGGCGGCACCATTTACCGGCTCGTAGCTTGCTATTTCTTTTTTTTGTAAACTTTGGAATTGTTAAATGACCTTTTATCTTATATTGTCACGAAAATGAATTGTTATTACTGTCGTTATGAAACAGCAAATGTTATTTATGTAATTTAAAACAAATGGCAAACCTCCGAGGGTATTTCTGCCATGAAAAAGCTTCTCTTCTGAAAAAAGTGACTCTAAAATATCAAAAGAACCGGAGTGAGTGTTAAAATCCTGACACAAACTACGGAGTGGCTCATTTAACTCAAAATTACTTTTACATGGCATTAGAACGAGAGGCCGGAAATGTCTTGAAATTCTGTAGGGAACGTTTAGTTTTATTTCGCCAAGAAGAGATGGGCTAGAGATCAAGCCTGTTAGAAAATTGACCAAAAATACAATGCCTAGCATTTCTCTGCGACTAGCAAGTGTAGGAGGATTAATGAGTTTTAAACGACTTAAATATGGCGGCAGGTTGTACTGAGAATCCTGTGGCGTTACCTTAGGCTGCATCAAGGTAACGCTCCTCCGGCGGAGCACCAACCGGCCCGCCATCTCGTGCACCTGTGCTCGCTCCGTTATGCGTCCTAAACGCAGGTGGCCACTTGCGGCCCACTCCTGTGGAAACCGTCCAATAGTGTTTTCCTTCATAAAAACAATAAAAACCCGAGCAGAAGATTGTATGGTTAAAATAGTTTTATTTTTATTTAAAGAAATTAAATTTTCGCGATACTGCGGACTTGCGCGTCCGTTGCGGTTACGAGCCAAAAGTAAAAATCAATCGAATAAAATGGAATGGCCGCCCGAGTCGGCTTCTATCTTCGTCTCCTTGTCCACCTTTTTCTTAAAGCTAGCTGCGGTTACTTATTGTAGACTTACAATTGTAATAGATTATTTTATAGGGTTGGATTTATGGGCTGGTTAAGGGTATTCAAACCCTGTGCCATTACATCACCCTCCTACGGAAAAGAAGGATGTAGCAAGGTGATCAATCTTGCTATAGTCTTCTTTCACATTAAAGGTAAAGAAAAATTAGATTGTTTTGAATGAAGGATGTTTAGTAAGATTTATCAATTATCCTTTGCCCTTTTAATCGTTCATTCATAACAATCCAATTTAGGAATACAATATTTTGGTATTGCTTAAATATAAATAGTAATTTTGGAAATTGAAAACAATATTGTTATTGGACAAGTTCTTGTTTGCATTTGTATATACATATATATGAAATAGTTCCGATTTTGCATTTGTTTTATTTATAGATTTTTTTTTTTTTTTTGCTTATTTAGCATTTTTAATGTTTTTAGACATTTTGCTTTATTAGCACTTATTTTAGTAGGGGTTATAATAATTTAAGTAAAGTAAGACAATATTTGTTTTTAGTCTACTTTTTGAATTCGATTTTTATGTATTGTTTTTTCTTTATTTTTTGTTTTATGAAAAATCGTTATATTTACACCGTCAATATTAGTTACTATGTGTGGACCATTGTATATGTTTGCATGTTTATCTCGTGGTTCTTTTTGAATTAAAACCAAATCATTTATGTTAACTGATAAAGGACGCGTGGTTTTATCATATAGATTTTTATTTCGCGTTTTATGTTTGTTAATAAGTTCTTTTGCGAGTACGTGTGATTTTTGCATTCTATATTTTACTTCCTTTGCATAATTTTCAACGTTATATATTGGATCGATTTTTTCTTTTTGTAATTCATTTGGCAAAATAACTTTTATTCCAAATACTAATTCGAATGGAGTAAATTTGTAATCAAAAACTGTGTTTGTTGTTGTGTTATGCAAAAATGTAAAATATTTTAGATATACGTCCCAATCGGAATATGTTTCTTCTAAATACGCACGCAAATATTCGTTAAATACCCTATGGTTCCGTTCAATTGTACCAACGGTTTCATGATGGTATGCGGTTGAAAAATTATGTTCGATATTTAAAATTTTTGTTAATTCTTGAAAAATATCGTTTTTTCTGTACCTAAATCGGATTTAATAGAATTCATAATACCATATGTTAACACGAAACTCTCAAAAATGGCAGATGGAATTGTTTTGGCACTTTTGTCTGGAATAGCAATTGTTACTAAATATTTAGTTAAGTCGCATATAATGGTAAGGGCGAACTTATTACCATTATTCGACTCAGGTAAAGGACCTATTGTATCAATAACTACAATGTCGAAGGGTTTGCAAGGTGTTGGCGTAAGAACAAGATTTTCTTTAGTTTTAGGCTTAACTTTGTTTAATAAACATTTTCCGCAACTTTTTACAAATTTAGCAATGTCACGAGTCATGTTTTTCCAATAGTATTTTGTACGTATTTTGGCATAAAGTTTTTTGTTTCCGCAATGTCCTCCTGAAAGCGGGTCAGTGTGGTAAATTGTCATTAGTTTTTGTTTCTTATCGTCGTTGTCTACAGTCTCTACTGGATCTGTTAGAATAATTTGTAAACTCTTTAAAATTTTATTTCCGCTGTTTTTTAATTCTGCTATAGAAAAATATTTGAAAAATATATCGTTTTTTGACCATTCAAAATGTTTAATATTGCGATTGCCGGCTTCGTTTTCGAGCCTCGAAAGTAAGTCGTAAGTTGGCGTAAGAACAAGATTTTCTTTAGTTTTAGGCTTAACTTTGTTTAATAAACATTTTCCGCAACTTTTTACAAATTTAGCAATGTCACGAGTCATGTTTTTCCAATAGTATTTTGTACGTATTTTGGCATAAAGTTTTTTGTTTCCGCAATGTCCTCCTGAAAGCGGGTCAGTGTGGTAAATTGTCATTAGTTTTTGTTTCTTATCGTCGTTGTCTACAGTCTCTACTGGATCTGTTAGAATAATTTGTAAACTCTTTAAAATTTTATTTCCGCTGTTTTTTAATTCTGCTATAGAAAAATATTTGAAAAATATATCGTTTTTTGACCATTCAAAATGTTTAATATTGCGATTGCCGGCTTCGTTTTCGAGCCTCGAAAGTAAGTCGTAAGTTGGCGTAAGAACAAGATTTTCTTTAGTTTTAGGCTTAACTTTGTTTAATAAACATTTTCCGCAACTTTTTACAAATTTAGCAATGTCACGAGTCATGTTTTTCCAATAGTATTTTGTACGTATTTTGGCATAAAGTTTTTTGTTTCCGCAATGTCCTCCTGAAAGCGGGTCAGTGTGGTAAATTGTCATTAGTTTTTGTTTCTTATCGTCGTTGTCTACAGTCTCTACTGGATCTGTTAGAATAATTTGTAAACTCTTTAAAATTTTATTTCCGCTGTTTTTTAATTCTGCTATAGAAAAATATTTGAAAAATATATCGTTTTTTGACCATTCAAAATGTTTAATATTGCGATTGCCGGCTTCGTTTTCGAGCCTCGAAAGTAAGTCGTCTAAATTCGTTATTTCGTTAGCAATCTCGACATTAAGTAACTCGAGTTTTTTGTGTTTTATATGTGCGCAAATTTGTAAATTCGAAATTTTGTTATTTTTATCGTGATTCATTGTTGATTTAATACGCGGTATTTTTTTTGAAAAACTAAATGCAAATTTGTCATAAACGTGTAAAGTCTGCGTTGAATCGTCTATGTCGCTGTTTTGTATTTCTTTTTCGTTACATTTCTTAGTCATTGTTCTAGTTTTAACTGCAAGAACGTGTTTCGTTGATTCCATAATCTCGTCAATGGAAATGCGTGAAAGTGCGTCGGCACTGACGTTTGATTTACCCTTAATGTACTCTATAATGAAATTATATTCGGCTAATTCGAGACGAATTCTCGCAAGTTTTGAAGATGGATCCTTCATATTGAAAAGAAAGACTAGTGGTCTGTGATCTGATTTAACAAGGAAGTTAGTTCCGTAAATGTATGGACGAAATTGTTTAATGGCAAAGTAAATGGCTAAAAGTTCCAACTCTATAATTGGTTTTTTCTGTTCCGCTTTATTAAATGCTTTAGAAGCGAAACAAATAGGCAGATCGCTACCTTGCTGTACTTGGCTAAGAATAGCGCCACATCCGGTTTTTGAAGCATCAACTGTAATAATAAATTGTTTGGAAAAATCTGGATATTGTAGCAATTTAGGTGACATTAACGCTAATTTTAGTGATTCGAAAGCTTTCTCGCACTCACTATTCCAAATAAATTCTACTTTTTTTCTGTTTAAACGATTCAAAGGTGCGGCTAGAGACGCAAAGTTAGGTATAAACCTTCGATAGTAATTTGCAAATGCAACAAATCGTCGTACTGCGTCTTTGTCAGTCGGTTTTGTATATTTTTTAATTGCGTTAATTTTGGAATCGTCTGGCAACAAACCCGTCGCGGAACATTTGTGACCTAAAAATGTTACTTCTGGCCTTAGAAAATTGCACTTATTTGGATTAAGTTTGAGGTTGAGAGATCGACATGTATCGAAAACTTTTGAAAGGTTTTTAATGTGATGTGCTTCACTACAGCCTATGACAATGATATCGTCGACGTATAAAAATGCTACCTTAGCCGGAATGCCTGAAAAAGCGATTGTCATCATTCGTGTAAACGAATTTGGTGCTACATTCAAGCCAAAAGGCAAAACTTTCCATCTAAATGCTCCACGTTCGGTGCTAAAAGAAGTTATATCGCGTGAATCTGTATGCAAGGGGATTTGATGAAATCCAGAGCACAGGTCTAGTGTCGAAAAATATTTTGCTCGACCAAGGTTATCTAAAATGTCATCAACACGTGCCAAAGGGAACTTGTCTGCAATTAATTTTTTATTGACTGCACGAAAGTCTACGCACATACGATATGCTTTTCGCCCATCATTGTCTTTTTTTGGAACTATAATTAAAGGACTGTTGTAATTTGAGTAACTTGGTTCGATAAGGTCATTGTTTAACAATTTATTCACTTGGCTATTTATTTTCTCACGCTGAGAATATGGTAATCTGTAATTTTTAATATAAACGGGGTTTGTGTCTGTCAGTCTTAATTTTTGTTCGTAAAAATTGTTTAATGTCATTTTGTCGTCAGGCAGAGTAAATATATCTGCATATTCTAGACATAAGTCGAGTAATTTGCTTGCGTTATTGCTTGGAATTTGTTTCTTTAAAATTTTAATAAGTTCTTCTGTCCGGTTATCGTCTTTCGTCGTCTTTTTTATGGAATACACATGATAATTGGAAAGTTTATCGATCCGAATATTACCGTTCTTTACGTATTTTACCTCGTCTGTGGTATTTATAATCTTGATAATTGGGTTGCTGGCGTTAACAATGCATCTCGCTGTAAACACACCGTTTCCAATTTCTTGTGAGTCCACGAAGAGTGGCTCCGGTTGCTTGCCTAAATCAAAAAATCGAAAAACTTCGCATCTGGGAGGTATAACACAGTTATCGCTTTCTGTCCCGTGAAGAATCGGAATCGCGACTTTTTCATTGCCTACCCAGAAGGAAATGCAGTTGTTTGCATAGCTAATAACACCCTTGTTTGTTTTTAAAAAGTCTTTATCCAGTATACCATCAGATGGAATGTTAAAATCGTCATTCACCACATGTAAATTATGTCTTATAGAAAAGTTTGAAAAATTTAAATTTGCGGTTATTTTACCTAAAGTAGAGACACTATTAGAAGTGACACCAGTAATGCGGATAACATTGTCTGTATTGATTGAAAAATCTGTGTTTAAACTTGAAATTTTGATTAAAGAAATGTCGGCTTGCGTATCGACTAAAAACGTACATAAATTGTTAGATCCGGTAAAGTTTAATTGGATAAAGTCAGAGTAATTTAAGTTAAGACAGTAAATGCCTTTTGATGTAGAACAATCGGTTATTTGTCCCTTTTTTACTTCCCCAGTGTTCGCTCCTGAGGGGCCAGAGCGTTTAAAGTCCGCACATTTGAATAATTTCTACTGTTATTGTTAGTTCCGTTATTGTTGTTTCTGTTTGGCGTATTGTTGTTAAAATTGTTTGCGTTACTCCTAGTACCGTTGTTATTGTACCTATTAGTGTAGCTATTGTTGTTTGCTCTGTAATTGTTGCCGTTATCGTTGCGCCTATAGTTGTCGCCGTTATTGTTGTACCTAAAGTTGTTGTTATTATTGTTGTACCTAAAGTTGTTGCCATTATTGTTGTACCTATTGAAATTTTGTCCTTGGAAATTACCTCGGAAATTAGTTGGTCTGTTAGTTTGTGGTCGAAACGCTAACACTTGCCTCTCTTTTGCTTGGTTATTTTGTTCTATGATCATTTTTGCTACTACATCCTTTGAATCATTGAAGGTTGTCGATGCTAAAATTGACTTAACTAAGTCAGAACGTGTATTTAACCTGCATACATTTACAGTTTGTTCAACTGCCATTTCTTGGGCTTTAGCTTGTGTCATACCTTCAGTGATTAAAGAACGTCGTAGGGCATCAGATAGCTCCTCGACACGTTTGGCAAATTCTGTATAATTGTTGTTTACTACGTGCAATGATGCAATTTTTCCAGCTATAACTTTTGAGTTGTCCGGTTTTATTCTGTTGCGTAACGCATCTTTAATCTGAACAATTGAACTAACATCAGTTGGAATTGCCTCGCGTGCCTTGCCTTCAATTTTTGATTTTAAAAATGCTATAAATGTACTTAGTAGGTTTTCGTCTGAAAGATCTTCAATTAAATTAATTTTATCTATAAATGATTCAAGTGCTAGCGGATCACCGTTGTAATTTTCCCTAATGATTGATGCACAAAGGCTAATGAAAGATTTTTTCTGTTCCGGAGTTGCCATTTTGCTTAATTGAAAAATTGTTGATATGTCTTGTGAACTCGTAGCTGTTGTAGGAGTGTCTGATAATGAATCTGCAAGAACTGGTAGCGAACTAGTTCTTTTGTAACTAGTCTGTTCCCACGCTTCTGCCTTTGCTTCAGTAAATTCTTCTTCCGACTCAGAAGTGGTTAGGTCTGCTTGGCAGATTAATGTTAAGTTATCTTTTGGAATTCTAACGTGACAATTTAGTCTAGAAAAACACTTCGCTAAGAGTTCCTTACAGCGTGCTAACTTTGCCTGAACTTCCCCGAGATCACATGTATGAACCGAACTATTAGCAATAACAAGTAATAAAATTCTATTATATGCTGTAATAAGCGAGTATTTATAATTTTTTAGCTTATTAGCGTTTGTTGAAATTGGACGATTATGTAGAATACGTTCATAACCACGTAATCTCGAAGCAGTTGAGAACAAAATTTACGAAGAGAGAAAAAATAAAGTCACCGTTCGTCAGACAATATCAAAATGTAAGAAGGTATGAAAAAGAAAATTTTTTTGTTTTAAGTTTTCGAAAAAGTGTTAAATACTGATATGAATTTTCGGACATACATAGGTCATCGGCTGAAATAGGCATGCAGAGAGACAACAGGTCACAACATACTGTTAGCTTGTATATTAAAAAAATTAATTTAAATTTTCTCAAAGTTGAATCAATGGTACGAAAGTAATGAAAATATCGAGTTGTATGTAACATATTTGAAGGTAATTACAAGATTATATTAGATTGGTAGTTATAAGCTTATACATATATATATATCGGAAAAATAAGTAGTTTAATACAAATGTAACAATGTTTAAGAAAAAAATTTTTAATTCAAACAGAAGTGTCTGTTGGTGTTTCTCACCGTTTCACCTTGATGCGACCTCTACTGCTTACTGCTGCTGCTACTGTTGTTTGCTCGGTGCTTATGCTGATGTTGTTTGCTCGCTGCTGCTGCAGGTGCTGCTGCTACTACTGCTACTACCGCAGTTTGCTCTCTGCTGATTTTACCGTTGCTACTGCTGTTTTTTTTGCTGCTACTGCTACTGTTGTTTGCTCGCTGCTTATGCCGCGTCACGGCGTGGCAAAAAACCGTTATGGTGGTCGAAACAAATGGCCGTTATGTGGCATGATTCCGTTTAACGGCTTTCTGCTGCATACAAGACTGTACCCATTTGTTTTTCATCAGAACGTGGTTTTTATCTTTTTGTTTGTTTGATATAAAAAATTTGGTTTTCGCGTTTCCTTTAGTTTTTTTTCTAATTTAAATTGTTTGTTTAAAATAAGTAATTTTTTGAAATTAAATTTTTTTTCTTTCTTTTTGAAAAATATTCAAAGCGATTAGTTCATTTTTTTTATATTTTTTTGGCGTAGAATACGTCTTACCTTACGGTATGGGCACCCATGTCAGGTTTTTATTGTTGTAATCTCTATTTCTTTAATTATAAGGAAACGGCTCGGTAACTTTTTTTTTAAATTTTTTTGTAGTCAAATGAAGATGTTAGCTTTCGTTTGACATACATTTCATGTTGGTTGATATCTTCCTAATATTTAAATTTCTCAAATGAAAATTGTATAAACACATGCACACAAATATGTGTGTGGTGTTTGGTTGAGTGTGTAGTAGTAGTTTGTAGCGTGAATAGACGTTTATTTTATTGCATAATTTTAGGCGGGAAAATTTAAGTAGAGTAAAGGCAGAGAAAGCGCTGCCAACTACTGCTTATTGGTGGTGATTTTAACACAGAAATCACTTCAAATACTAGATTGGCGAAATTTATGAGCGATACGTTTAATTTGGATTATATTCGAAATGATGCTCCCACAACTATTGATAACACAACCATTGACTTAGTTTTTGCGAGAAATTTAAATGTTAATTTAAAAACATATTTATCCTATTTTTCCCATCATAAGCCTATATTCTCAAAAGTAACTTTCAAATAATCAAATAGATTTGGGTCTGTTATTTATCATTTATCTTTACTATTGATAACTACCATTGACTTCGTTTTTGCGAGAAATTTAATTGATAATTTAAAAACATTTTTATCCTATTTTCCTATCATAAGCTTATGTATATCATCAAAAGTAACTATCAAATAAAGAAATTCATTTGCTTGCATTATTTATCATTATAAATTATCATTATACATATGTTTTCTGTCTTATCGGATGGCGTATTCTACGTTAAACTTAATGGCCGTGTCTCTGACACAGCCTCCTTCTTTTTTTAATTTTCCACCACCACTGCTGTATCGTTTAATTTCGAAGAGCTAATTTTTTTTTTTTTTTGGTTTTCCTTCCGATTTTTTCGTATTTAAATTTAGTAATTTCGTTGTTCGAAAAAATTTTTTCACCACTGCTTTACAGTGCAATTTATTTAGTTCAAAAATGTTCTTTTTATTTTAAATTCATGTATTTGATTGGTTTAGGCATTGTTGGATTTTATAATTTTTTTTTTGTTTTTTTTTTTTTGTTTTATATAATTTTTTTCTGGATTTTATGGTTTTGTAATTTTTTTTTGTTTTTTTTTTTTTTTTTTTGTTAATTTTATATTTGTTCTTTTATTCCTCGCAGGTCGTCGTATTCGATGTCCCGGTCGCCATGTGGCGTTACCTTAGACTGCATCAAGGTAACGCTCCTCCGGCGGAGCACCAACCGGCCCCCCATCTCGTGCACCTGTGCTCGCTCCGTTATGCCACATGCGGCTCACTCCTGTAGAAAACACTCCAATAGTGTTTTCCTTCATAAAAACAATAAAAAACCGAGCAGAAAATTATATGGTTAAAACAGTTTTATTTTTATTTAAAGAAATTAAATTTTCGCGATACTGCGGACTTGCGCGTCCGTTGCGGTTACGAGCCAAAAGTAAAAATCAATCGAATAAAATGGAATGGCCGCCCGAGTCGGCTTCTATCTTCGTCTCCTTGTCCACCTTTTTCTTAAAGCTAGCTGCGGTTACTTATTGTAGACTTACAATTGTAATAGATTATTTTATAGGGTTGCATTAATGGGCTGGTTAAGGGTATTCATACCCTGTGCCATTACAATCCCAAAAAAAATTTCTTAAAGCAGTTAGCAGAAATGGTTTTTGAATTGACTCTATTCGGTCGGAATGAACTTGATAGCGCGGGTTCCAAACAACAGATCCATATTCCCGTATGGGCCTCACTAACGTTGTGAACAGAGCCTTCGTGATGTAAAGGTCGTTGAATTATTTTACTACCGTTTTTCAAATGCAAAAACACCCTTGGCTTTCTTAACTGTAACATTTATGTGAAGATTAAAATTAAATTTCGTGTCCATTGTAATTCCAAGATCAACAAAGTTAAACAATTGTTCGAGGTTATGGTCACATATGTCATAGAAGGTGGTTGAACTGCCCTTCGAGAAAAGCACATTACTTTACATTTTTTAAGGTTTAGTGACATGTAATTTACTTACACCAGTTAGTCATGCTATTTAAATCCGCTTGTAGTAAGGGCCTTTCCTCAACAGAATGATACGATCTGAAAGGTTTACATCATCAGCATACAATAAAATTCTTTAATAATTTATTACAGAAGGTAAGCCATTTATAAAAAGTAACAGAAAAAACAGAATCGGACCAAGGTGACTTCCTTGCGGGAACCCTGAAGAAACATGAACAATGTTTGAGGAACTATTTTTAAAAAGATCTCGTTGTGTTCTGTCAATGAGGTAAGAAGATATCCAACGAAAGAGATTAGGTTGTACATATGTATATTTAAATGTACATACGTACATATGTACAAACTCCCTTATGAACAAGCACAACTTCGCTATCATACTCTTCGCACTTTGATATCATAATTTAGCTATCTCAAAAAATCATTCGATATACCTCGACAAGTAAAGACATCAACAATAAAAATATCTTAAATTTGATCGCGCTTTTGCATTTTTATTTTCAAAATCGAATTACAATTGTAGAAAAGGCTCTACAATTCGCCAAGGTCCTTCTAGCCGGATATCTCGAGGATTTTAAGTCTGTATTCGGTTCGAAGAAATTACAGTTCACAAACATCTGTAATGGAGAAAAGTTCCACAATGGAACCTGATACAATCCCAATGGATAATAGCGCCCCAGCGTGGAAATCTTTTAAGGAAGTATAGAAACCGCCGTTGTGAAGCAGAACTACTTTAAGGCTTCTTTTTGAAGAATCTATGTATCCATCAAACCTTTAATATTGGTACAATAAACCAACTCGTCCTCTTGGGCAAAGTAGGAAGTAAACATATTTACGTTTGTTAATGCAGCTCACACAGGGTGTTCGTTATTAAGAAATTAATGATAGTTATGGTAAACATTTAAAAACAGTTATCAAAATAAAATTATGCCTACAAGTTAGCCCAAAAAAACCCTTTTTTTGAATAAAATTTTGCGTTTTGTAAAATAACCCTCCGTTCTGGAATTTTTTGAGCATTGTTTTAATTTTCAGCACACCTAAATACATAGAAATCAGTTGGAAATATCCAGACAGCATTTTTGTTGCAGACATGTGTTATCGTTGCACGTTCAATGGTCCAAAAACACATTTTTGTATACAAGTTCCTATAGAAATTTTGCAAAAATTTTCTATTTGTGAGTTGGAAAACGCTCAAAAACGGTTCAAATAAATGAAATAAGCTAACATTGAATAATTTTTTTTAAGTAAATGTATGACAGTCTCCATCTATTACTCACAGCGAGTGTTAAATTTATGTGTACTACTGGGTTTTTTGCTCTCCTTACTTGTGTTGGAAACCACGTGCTTTGCCATTTTTTTCTTTCAACCTCGTTTATTTATAAAATCTACATCAAAGCGTAAGAAACCCACTATAACTATAATAGGCCCATGTATTCGGTTTGCCCTGTTTGCCAATAGCTCCAGAATAAAAAAGTAAACTAACCCAAAAAAAAACTCGACATTAGTTAACTCTTTGCATTCCCAAATTTACCGATAGTAAATGATCCTAAGTACATCACTACTGAAGAAAATAAGTCGCTTAGGCATTTTTTTTGCTTTGAGCAGTAAGTAGTGAAATCAAATCAGTAAGTGAGCTGCCCCCTTTTGAATAATGTACATATGTGAAACATAAATTATAAGTGAATTAAATCCGCAATGTGTAGTCGCTGCAGACCAATTTCAGAACAAGGACGAAAACAATCAATTGTGACTGTTCAGCTAGGGAGTTAGCTAAAGTATACAAGTGCAGGGTGCACTCAATTACAAAATTGATGTCGTTCAATTTGAAAGTATTACAATAGTTTTATTTTGTAATTGAATTGAAGTAAAATTAGAAAGTCAAATAATTAAAGGCGCTGATGGCAAAAATGAAGTTATAGAAAAACGTTATAATAAATTAGATAAAAAACTAGTCGTTGACCGGCAGAGCGCTGTTGTTTGGCGCGTTGTTCAAACGGGAATCATCGAATATGCAATACGAAAACGTTGAAGGGCAGGAAGGCAAGAATGATAGATAACAAGATTACGCAGTCCCAAAAATGTGACGTCAGTGCAGCAGCCAGTTGAGAAGATGGCGGAGAGAAGGAGTAGAGAATGAAAAAACAGATAGTTAAGCAACTTTTACATAGAGCGGGCCATTTAAAGTTCCTTCGTTTCATTCCGATATTTCTCTATTTTTTCTTAATATTTGTGAACATAAAAACTCAAAACATAAGCTTTGATCTAAGTTAAGGTGTAGGCATGCATATGCAAGCAAAAACCAACAAAAAGTATAAGCAAATATTGACATTAACAATTTCAACTACTTGAACCATGTGAACCACATGCAAGGAAATTGCTTGTTTACAAAAGGGTACCGACGTCACAACTGTCAAGTTCGGCAAAACCAAAGTATATAAATAATTGCCTTAAAAGACATAAAAACTTAAAAAAGTCGATTTTAAAAGCAGCGAAAGATTACAAGATTCCAAAAAGTACAATATTCAGCAAACTTAAAAAGAAAGTGCCAGTAGAAGCTAAGTTTTGTCCACTATCCATATTTTCACCCGAAGAAGACGATTTGATTATCAAATGGATATTTTTTTGCCGCGATCGCAAGTTACCTGTCACAAAACAATTATTATTAGATTCTGTCAGTATGTACATCGGAGATCAAAACATTAAGAATCCTTTCAAAGATAATCGCAAACGTCACCCTAAAATATGTAAAATAATGGCTTAAATCTTGTTCACGTGCCGAGCGCTTGCAACCCCGGAGAGACGAAGTTAATAAGCATTTCGTCTTCAAAAATCTAAAAAACATCGATCCTTCTTGAACTGGACGAAAGTGGTTTTTCCATTGTCCAAAAACTTAATATATGTTAACGCAAAAAGGATCGAAATCTGTAAACAAAGTTTTCAATGGCAATGAGAAAGAAAGTATTCCCGATCCCTTCACTTTTATTTTATTTTGGAAAAATTGGAAGCCGTGGGCGCCATTGCCCGAAAAATTCCAAATAGATGGAGCGTTGGTACATGGAGAATGGATGGATGGCATCACAATACTTTTACAAATACGTTGTAAATGGTTTCTACCTATGGGCAATCAAAAAAGAGATATAATTCCTTTCGAAACACATAAATTTGAACGGCCACACTTCTCATTTGACTTACCCACTCGTCCAGTTCTGCAAAGAAAAACATATCGAGCTCATACCACTTTTTCCTAACGTTACCCACTTATTGCAACCTCTCGACGTGGCCTTTTTTCATCCGCTAAAAACGGCTTGGAAAAAAAACGATTGACCAATACAGAATTGACAATAAATTTCGACCTTTCGAGAAAAAAAATGTTCCACCTTTACTAAACCAGACTGTTGAAAAACTTGATTTTACCAAACTGGTAAAAAATGCATATATGTAATACTTATATATTGGCAGTATCAACAAGTGCAGTCAGTAAACATTACAATACAGATATATAAAATTAGAAAAAGAAAACCGAGTAAATGTAAGTCAAAAATGAAACTTGAATTCAAAAGAAAACCCAGTGGCGGTGCGCTTACAATACTTAGTTTCATTGCACTGTGTATCTATGTATGTTGACCATGTTGTTCGCTATATCGCTGGATTTGTGCAAAAACATAGGACCATTTCAAACACCATCTAGAGGCGTCGGCAATATTTGTATAACATCAGAAAAAATTTTGAGATAATTACTGAACAAAAGCCCGGTCAAAGCTGCAAAATTAAGTTTAGCGAATCAAATTTTCCAAAATTCAGGTACAGTCTTTTCAAATAAAATAATGGACGATCACATAGCGATTGAAACTGTATTTAGCAATGAGATACGAAATTAACAATCACCGCACTCAGTTCATTAAAAAAGTTGTACGTCATTATCTCGATATTCGTTTGTTTTTTGATAGCGAAAATTCTACCGAACAGAAGGTTTACATTCAAAATTAATTACCAAAATAATCTTGTTTCGCAACCAATAAGTGGCTTAGTTACTGTAAATGGTTTTACGGAGACTCATATTCAAAAAATTCCATATGAATGACATTGCGAATATTGTAAAGGGATACTGTTCACGCCCCTCCCTACTAATTTAACTGCATTTTTAATCTGACGACGTTATCATTGAATATCTATTCACGCTCTCATAGCACACACTCATATTTGCAGTTGGCGCTGTCGTCGCCTACGTCGCTGACTTAGCTAGTGTCTTCGTTAGAGCTCCAGCCTTTTTTTTGTTGTATTGTCGCTGCTTTCGCACATTCATCGCCGCTTGTTCGCTGCAGCATAATTCTCACCCACATGTAATAATAATAATAATAATTCCAACTGTTTTATCCCTCCATACTCTGCGACTAGCAAGTGTAGGAACATTAATTAGTTTTAAACGACTTAAATATGGCGGCAGGTTGTACTGAGAATCCCAACGAAAATTTCTTAAAGCAGTAAGCAGAAATTGTTTTTGAATTGACTCTATTCGGTCGGAATGAACTTGATGGCGCGGGTTCCAAACAACAGATCCATATTCCCGTATGGGCCTCACTAACGTTGTGAACAGAGCCTTCGTGATATAAGGGTCATTGCATTATTTTGACCACTGTTTTGCAAATGCAAAAACACCCTTGGCTTTGTTACAACATTTATGTGAAGATTAAAATTAAATACATATGTCATAAGGAGGTGGTTGAACTGCCCTTCGAGAAAAGCACATTACTTTACATTTTTTAAGGTTTAGTGACATGTAATTTACTTCACACCAGTTAGTCATGCTATTTAATTCCGCTTGTAGTAAGGACCTTTCCTCAACAGAATGATACGATCTAAAAAGCTTTACATCATCAACATACAATAAACTTTTTTAATAATTTATTACTGCAGGTATGTCTTCCTTGCGGCACCCCTGAAGATACATGAATTTTGTTTGAGGAACTATTTTTAAAAACAACTCGTTGTGTTCTGTCAATGAAGGAGATTAGGTTGAAAACCAAGGAGATCGAGTTTATGGATCAGTAAAGAGTGACTTACTCTGTCAAATGCTTTCCTAAAATCAGTGTATATAACATCAGTGTGCATATATTCTCTGAATCTTTTTGAAACATGAGTTGTGAACTCAAGAAAGTTTGTAACGTTAAATTTACCCTAAGAGAACCCGTGTTGTGTGCTAGAAATTGTAGAGGATATGGAATACGTTATATGGTGAACAATAAAAGTTTCGAATAATTTAGGAATAGCAGAAAGCTTAGCTATACCGCGATAATTTTCTATAGAGGACCTACTCCCGGTCTTATAAATTGGTATAATGAAATATGTTTATAAGGGCTCATAAATATGTTTAGCACAGTTTTTGGGGAAACAAGTTTAAAGCAAAAAAAAGAAGCAAAAACAATGTAAATAAGAAACAATAACAAGGCAAATCAACTAATGACTCGGCAATTGAAAACTAAATTAAAGTGTAATAAAATCAATGCAAAAAATTCTCAACAAATATTATACTTAGCTTTAAATGCACACAGAAAAATCTCCAAAACTTGTATCACTAAATTTTTAATTTATATAAAAAGAACTAATGAAATTTCAATAAGAAAAAAGTAGCACAGTGAAAACACAACTATACAGCTTGAAGTTTGCGAATAGTGACGTTATATTATTGCGATACTCAGAATTCTTGCGGTTGAACGATAGAAGTTTGAGCTGAAGTAGTTTCGAGCTAGATTGCATGACACAAGTGGTATCTCATAAGGTGCCATTGTGATCTTCAGCTAGCTGCGATTGAATGGTACGTTTCGCTGTTATGTACAACTCCTCCAAGTCAGCATGACCACCATTTTCACAGTCTTTCTTCTCGATATTCAGGTACGGAAAGCAACTTTCCACCTGGTCGTAGGCTAGCTTCCACAATGTTCTTTATGCGCGTAATATTATTTTTGATGTTAGCGCGTTGTTGTTTTAATCCCTCCAGAGTCATTGCAATGAAACAATACATATTATGTCTTCCTCGAAAATTAGTATATGCGAAGCAGCGAAACCTCCGAAATTCAGATGCACAACAGCGGCGTAACAGCAAAGACGCAGTGACGTAAGCAAGAAAAACAGCAACGCAATGAACCTGCAACTGCTAGCAGCCTTAGTAGAACATTTCAACGATAATTATATAAAAATATACAGCTACGTTCATGCTTTAAATAACGGCAGTATCAATACAGTGCGATATAGTTCCGTCTTTGTTAAAACGGATGCTTCTCCGCCAGCAGCCAAATAGTCCCCAATTTCACAGGGATGTAGAACTTCGTAGAATATAGCGACAGACAATTACAATAATGCAATTAACAAACCGAAAAAATGTAGATGCTGCTCCTGAGTAAAATATTGACCACCACGGAAGAAACTTAATAATTTGCGTATTTAAAACCACTAGCCCCTCGTTGGGCGCCAAATGTAGAATGCGTTTCCCTCAATCACTGGTGTACTGGTACTTTAAAATATAAGCGAATAGTTACGTACGTACCTATGTTAAGTAAAAAATGAGAAGAACTTTTCGAGAATATTAGCTTTAATAATATTAGAGTACACATATGTACATTTGTATGGAAGTCTGCATGCTGGAACATCAAGTCGCTGAGCGCGTGGAATGAGATTATGTTCAAGCAAACGGTAAATTAAATTTAGATATGTATGTTTATGTGTACTGCAGGTGTTCTTAACTGATGAAAATGCAGCGACTTGTAATATGTGACCCAACATACATACCAGCAACAACAAGTTGCCAGCGAATATTACTAACTCAGTGTCGTCATATGTCCAAAAGGTCCAAAGTAAGCTTTTAAATATTATTATTAGTATAAAACACCAATTACTCCGACAAAAACAAAAAGAGGAAAAAACACTAAAAGCACAAATTAAACAACAACTGAATATACTTGATTCAACTGCATTTTTTGAAAGTGAAGAAAATGCAACAACTACCCTTACGACAAACATTCAGAAGACATAAACCGACAAGTATGAAAAATTAAGAGACAAACAAAAACAACTACTTAACATTAGGGTTGTACCCGAATGGTTCTGCAATAAAACTAGTACACAAATCCCGGAAAAAGTTCAGTGGCTCTTGTCCTTAGGACCAAAATTCGCCCTACCAACAGACAAAAAAGAGTTCCCTCTATTTAAAATTATTGCAGATGGCGAAAACTGCATACAGACGATTAAAGATAAAGAAAAGCAGGAAATTGAAAGAAATAACTTGACGGCCTTAATACGCAACCACCTCAATAAGACGACAAATACCCCAAGAGACAGGTTTTTTTATGATGCCTTGCACTCTACTAAGACATTCCTAAAAACTCATGACCAAATCCTGATACTCAGTGCCGACAAAGGGAATGTGACGGTAGCAATGGACAAATCGGAGTATGACATGAAGATGCAAAAAATTTTAAATGACATTTCAACATATAGAGTTTGAAAACGTGACCCTACGAATAAACTTCAATCGAAAAATAATGACATAGTGATGAGAATGTACACAAACAAAATTATTGATTTGAAAGAAAAAAACCACCTTACCAGCAAAACTGCCAATCCCCCTAGAATTTATGGATTACCGAAAGTTCACAAAGAAGGAGTTCCTCTCAGGCCTATATGTTCGTCAATTAATTCTCCGTCCTATAATCTATGTAAATATGTTGTCCGTATACTCAAAAATTTAAAAATGTCCTCAAAATACAATGTGAAAGACGCAATCGAGTTTAAAAATAAGATTGGCAACACATATATTTACGACGATGAAAGTTTAGTGTCGTTCGACGTCGTCTCGTTGTTTCCGAGCATCCCAGTAAACTTAGCAATAAGTATTATAGAGTCAAAATGGAGTTCAATACAAGAATACACACTCTTAACTAAATAACTTTTTTTAAGCATACTAAAATTTTGTGTCAAGGAAAACCGGCTCACTCTAGCACGCTGCCTTAAGGTAGCCTGTGTTGCTCTCTTTAAATTTAAGAAAAAAATGTTATCAAACACGTGGAAATTAGAACTTTTCTTGTGAAATGGCCTGGCAGGCAAAACTGATGCCTTTTGAAATTTTAAAATTATTTCAGCATGTCCTACATTGAATAATCGAATTGACGGCATTCTCGTACGTTTTCCAGTAGCCTTGCCTATCTAGCAGCGAGCAGGAATTGAAATTTTTTTTTTGTATGTATGAAATTGATTTGTCGTTGGTTCGATTCCCGGCCAGGTCAAATCATTTTGTTTGATATTTTTTTTTCAAAGAAAGCATTTTATGTCTTTAAAATTTTTACTGAATATATTTTATATAAAATAACATAAAATTAAAATTAAAAGAATTTATATAAATATTAACAACCATAAAATTATACAGTTAAAATATCGAATAGAAGAACATTTATTAGTATTTTGACCGGTTTTGACTAACGTGTTTACTTGATTTCTAACAGATGTATATCAATAAAAATTCCGTTAATTTTTTCACGAAGGTATTGTGTGGTGTTTTCCATATAAACCAAACAATTTTTCGAACAACTAATGTTACATTTTTAGTGACTTGAATATTATAATTTTATGATCTACAAAAATAGCAATTATATTTTTAAAAAAGTTTGTAATGTAATGAAATATGTATACAATCCTGGTTACTGGGCTTTTAATATATACCTCTTATTTTGGTTGATATTGAATAAAAGAAAAATTTATTATCAAAATTTTTCAAAATGTGATAGTTCTATTTTATGCATATAAAAGCTTAAGAAAGGTTGAAATCACATTGTTTTTATAACAAAATGTGTAAAAAATATTTGCTTCTAAATCACACTTGCGTTTTTTGTTTATATAGTTTGTTGTATTAAGGTGCTATTATACAAGTGTGGTTGAATATTCGGTTATATTATATTAAATTGAAATATCAAATTTCTGCAAATATGTTTCATTCTATGTACAAACCGCATTTCGCTATTAGTTACCTACTTTTCTTCTACCTTTGCACGAAAAGGTATAACATATTGACCTTCATCAGACCTTCCTAAATGCAACATTACAAGGCAGTCGGAAAACTTAAACGTCAATAAGTATCCAACCTTTTATAATTGAATCATGACATAAAAAAAGCATCTATCAAAGTTGAGATTTGACAATTCATGTAAAATGCAATAATAAACACAACCTCTTTTTTAGGTGTAATTTAATATGGGAAAAGACAAAAACAAGTTACGAGCCTGTGGAAAACTTAAGCAGTACACGCAAAATTATATAAATAATTGCTTTAAGGACATAAAAACCCGAAAAAGTCGATTTCAAAAGCAACGAAAGATTACAAAAGAAAGAGCCAGTAGAAGATTGGTCCACTATCAATTTTTTCATCCGATGAAGTCGATTTGTCACAAAACAATTATTATTAAATTCTGTCAGTAAGTACATCGGGGATCAAAACATTAAGAATCCTTTCGAAGATAATCGCAAACATCACCCTGAAATATGTAAAATAATGGCTAAAAACTTGTTCTCGTGTCGAGCGCTTGCAACCCCGGAGAAACGAATTTAAAAAACATTTCGTCTCCAAAAATCTAAAAAAACATCGATTCTTCTTGAACTGGACGAAAGTTGTTTTTCCATTGACCAAAAACTTAAATATATGCATGTTAACACAAAAAGGATCGAAATCTGTACACAAAGTTTTCAATGGCAATGAGAAAGAAAGTATTTCCGTACCCTTCACAGTGATTGCAACAGGAGAAAGTGCACCACCTTTAATTTTATTTTGGAACCAAAAGTTACCAGCGCCCTTGCCCGAAAAATTCCGAATGAATGGAGGGTTGGTACAAGGAAAATGGATGGATGACATCGCAATACTTTTACGAATACGTTGCAAATGGTTTCTACCTATGGGCAGACAAAAAAGAGATATAATTCCTTGCTAAAGTTTTTTGTTGTTTTTTTACTCCGACAAGGTTGAAAGTTGATGTATTTTGGAACGATTTTCCGTCGATCCTTGTCAAATTTGGTTTTGAAACAATATAACTAATGCCGAGCGAAAAGCAGGAACACTCAAGATACATGTGCAGAGAAATAATAAGCAAATACAAAACGACCAAGAAACAAAGAACAGCAAGGAAGAAAACGTTGCAAGGGAATTAAAACAGAACATTAAGGACTTATACCCCTCAATACCACTACCTGAGACAATATACATGGTATACACAAAAATACTGGAGAAAACCAAAAACAAAATCAAGGCTGCACAGATCACAAGAATTCTAAGAACCACACTACAACAAAACTATTTCAAATTTAATAACAAAATCTACAGACAAACGAACGGACTTGGAATGGGGAACCCAACCTCAGCCGTACTCATGGAAGTATTCATGCAGAATTTGGAAGAAAAATACATGAAAGAACTTACAACCGAGTTGCGTGTTACATTTTACGCGAGATACGTTGATGACATTATCTGCATTCTAACCAGCAACAACGAAGAACAAGTATTGGAGTATCTCTACAAACAACACGGAAACATACAGTTTACAATGGAAACAGAAAGCGAAGGAAGGATTAACTACCTAGATCTGGCAATTAGGGCAGACAAGATTACAGGAAAACTTGGCTATGAAATTTACAGAAAACCAACAGCCACAGACACGGTAATTCATAACACTTCGAACCACCCTCAGCAGCACAAAAATGCGGCGTTAAAGCAACTAGTTGACAGACTAGAACGAACACCTTTAACACCAGAAGCACACAAGAGAGAGCTAAACATTATTTACAACATAGCGGTCAATAACGGATATAAAAAAGATCTGATAGACAAAATCAGAAGAAACAATGGGACCCCAAAAAGAAGCGATAAGGATAAAGACGGAAAGATATGGACAGTATTAACTTATACAGGAAAATCGACACATAAATTAGCAAATTTTTTCAAAAAACACAACATTCACACAGCATTTAAAACAGTAAACAACTTAGGACGAATACTACGGACAAGTACAAATACAGAGGACTCACTAAACAGTCAAGGCGTGTACCAACTGACCTGCGAATGCCAATACAGCTACATAGGACAAACAGGACGTAAAGTAAGAACAAGGTTCCGCGAACACATAAGGGATTACAATAAGAAGTCACGGAAACCCACCACAACACCTGAATCTAACTTTGAAAATCACATGTTCCACAGCAAATGTACACCAGCAAACATTAAGAAACCCGTAAAGGTATTGCATGTGCAGCAAAAAGGTCGACGCCTAAACGCACTGGAAAACATGGAGATATACAAACAGAAAACATTTGACGGAAGAATAATAAACGAACAGACGAACACCAACTCGGACGTAATATTTGAGCCATTGAAACTTGTTTACAAAAAACAAAGCACGAACTTAGGTACTACCAAAGAAACTAACGCACAGGACCAACACAAAACATCCCACAGGACAAAAATTACTGACTTCTACCTACCCATGCATACCTTCACGCTAACAAATAAACCCTAAACACAGGTAGCATACACCTACAAACATTTGTTGGCTGTTAGTTAACGATAGATACCGATACCTACGAAGGACAAAACACAATAAATAGGGACCGCCAGACGTAAACTAAACAGAACGAAAAATAACACTGAAGATGGCACAACGCCGAAACCGGTTTGTTTCAAAACCAAATTTGACAAGGATCGACGGAAAATCGTTCCAAAATACATCAACTTTCAACATTGTCGGAGTAAAAAAACAACAAAAAACAAAATAATATTGTCTTCGCACTTTGATATCATAATTTAGCTATCTCAAAAAATCATTCGATATACCTCGACAGATAAAGACGTCGACAATAAAAATATCTTAAATTTGATCGCGCTTTTGCATTTTTATTTTCAAAAGCGAATTACAATTGTAGAAAAGGCTCTACAATTCGCCAAGGTCCTTCCAGCCGGATATCTCGAGGTTTTTAAGTCTGTATTCGGTTCGTAGAAATTACAGTTCACAAACATCTATATTGGAGAAAAGTTCCACAATGTAACCTGATACAATCCCAATGGATGATAGCTCCTCTGTAGTATCATCCAACGTCAGCGTAGCAGGGCGAGAAGCTAATATGATTTCGCGCAACATTCGAATTAAAATTCATCAGCGTGGAAATCTTTTAAAATGCTTGCGTTCAATGTCTCTCGACGCTGACGACACTGAGACTTCTTCGTTGCGTCAACTTACAGCAAAAGTAGACTGGATGAATCTCAACTAACGGAAGATCATATATTTGAAGACACTTACGTTGAGGCAAGGGCTGCAATCCTCGACCACATAAAAGAAGAACTGCAAAAAATGCATTCTCTTAGCCAACTGAGCAGCACACACGTCGAGCGAGTTAACGACGTTAGTATATAGTATATACATACAAATATATTTATATACATACCTACATACAAGTGATAATTTTTATTTCCAAACCCAAATAGCGATAAACAATATCATATCTATTCCCTCACATAAATTACGATAACATAAGCATACACGACTCTTTGTTCCCTCACATACATAAGTGACGATAAGAACATGATAACATTATACAAAAATTCAGTAACAGAATATGTAAACACTAATCATCAAACAATATTTATCAGCAACTATAAATACTTATCAGCTATTAGAAATATTTAGTATTAATAGATGTTATCATTCAAATGTAATCTCAGTTCTAAAATATACGGAATTCAACATAAGAGCTCTTGCTCAGAAAATATATATTTTTATTTTATTTTCTCTACGCAGAGCCTTAACTGGGGCTCAACCGGGATAACAGTTTATTCTGTTAAGCCATTTCTATTTCTGAATCATATTAAACAGAATAGAAAAAATCTATAAAATCCCACGGGAAGTAAGACTACCATCGTCACAAATACTCAAAAGCATATCCTGAAAAAGCGGACAGCAATTGCATTGTGTGACAAACAGATTTCTGAAAAATTGTAATAAACAAAACTGCAACAAACTGGAACACGTTAGGAAAATCAGGGCATACAACGAAACATCATCATTTGACGAAAACCGCAAAAAAAAACACAATATGGAAGACGAAATTGCCGCACTAAAAGCACAACTAGAAAATCTGGCGCAGGAAACAGCGTTCACTCAAGAAATATCAGCAATGGAACAACGCCAAGGTTTCCAGCAAATCACACCAAGAGTGCAGCATGAAGATGCTCGCCTAACCATCAGTGATCCTAAAGACATAGATTTGGAGCTCTTCAAATCTTTACCACGATTCTATGGAGATAAAGCCCAGTATAGATCCTGGCGATCACAAACGTGGACATCTATGGACTCAATTTCTACGCAATAATAAACCGCCTGGACTATACATATGCCGACCAACGACCGCTTTACGTGTTACCAGACGAAAAGAATTAAACAACGGCAGACGCTTTCTGAATTCCATAGTGAAGTGAGTAAAGTACTTAACTTTGCCCTGTCCAAGATCGAAATGTCCGGGGACAAGAATAACACAGCAATGAAGGATTGTGCAAACCAGGAAGCCGTTCGTACCTTCATCATGGGTATTAACAGTAAATATACTAGTGGTACGCTTTATAGCAACAATCCAAAGAACTTGGAAGTAGCCTTCGCAATCGCTTCTACTATTCACCATGCCAACGCAAGCCAGCAGTTCGAAATACAACCGGCAGGACCTCCTCCACGCCAACGCTATCCAGATAGTCGTCCATCACCACGATACGAGGACAGGCAACACCGATACAACCCAGGTATTCATGTACAATACGGCCATAGTCAGCGATTCCAGCACCAGCAACAGCCGCAGAGACCAGTCCCCATGGAGGTTGACAATTCACGTCAATTTGTCCGCTCAACTCAGAATGGTATGTATAGTAGTTCTAAAAACAAATATAATAACCCATTTAAAAGAGAAAGAGTGCTGTCAAAGCAGAATATAAATGGTCAGAAAATACAGAGGAGAAATCAGACAGTCCAAGAAGAAGACAAAGTAGAAGACTTAAAATCAGGATTCCACCAAAACCTCATTAAAGAGAAAGATAGAGAGAAGTCAACATTTTCAGTAAACGGAGTAAAATTAGTTTACAAACCTGGTTATAAAAATGTTGTAGCAGTTGCTCTTTCTCGACAACAAGTAAACAACTCAATGAATTGCTCAGATCATTCGGCACAAAGCTCACCAATAGAAATAATAAAAAAAAGTAAAACAGCCATTGAACTCTTTCAAAAACCAAATAATTTTTATAAAAAACAATGAAGAGAAAGAAATGGTCTCACAGACAATATTTCCCTATTATTTTGGGCATACGATATATTACAATGATTTACAAAATTTATTTAGCATGCCAATTGTCACAAATGCTTTAAGGGTAGAAAATGAAGAAATTTTTCACTTCGGGAAAGATATTATTCATACATTTCCAAATTGTACGTTTGTACCAGCAAAAAAACTGGCCAAACCTAAAACAAATGTGCAGAGCCGAAACAAACACATGCGAAATATGCCTTTTACATAAATATGAGCGTCAACCGAACAAACAACCTATAGGAAAAACACCAATACCAACAAGGGTAGGAGAATACAATAAATTTTGCAAGGATAGGAAACTTTTATTCAGGCACGTTAAATTGAAAAGAAATAAATGAAGTTATTCACAATAAAATATATAATGTTCCCGTAATCAATATACTGGAATATTCCGACATTCATGTATGCACGTTTAAGAGCGCAGTTATAACCATATATAAATATCCTGTAATTTCAAATAAATGCCAACTGTATCAACTGATTCCTATATCATTTAAACAAGGCAAATATGAATTGAAACAAAAGGTTTCAAAATGTAATAACGAATTTTTTAATATACAGTACACATTTTTGATCACGGCAATATTGTAATAACTAGTGAACATATTTGGAACGGTTAAAAAGTAAAAGGACCACATTTAACACAATTTAAAATTTCTACAAGTATAGTGTACTTACCTTTTTATTTCAATCAAACTTCCCTTCTTACCACGGGTGGGGGATAGTGAAGGTCTCGTACTTTTGAGATATGTATTGTATCTGATCATTTATTCAAAATTTCATCCTTATATACTAATTTCTTAACCTATTCGTTGTAATATTATTTTTTTATATGAATACATGTGAATGTATATGTAAGTACACTGACATGATATCAGAGACCAATGCATTTAACGTGTACTACAACTTCTGTGTCAACATATGTTTACATTTGGTTATCTTGTACATATTCATAAGATTTATTTTATTTATTTTATTTTATTTTATAATCATTTATACAATAAAATATTTATTATATAAATACATGACATCGCAGCACTGGCTACTAGGCCTTCAGCCGCCTTATTATTAGCTTAGGTAATTGCGTTAGTTAGTTGTTAGTAGCTTAGATGTATTTTAGTAAATTTCTATCTTTTAAAAATTTATATATAATCATTACGTTTTTATCTGAGGGGTTTTTTAACGCTTGTGTTAAGTCAATGTTGTCAGAGCAGTGTGTTGTTGAGTGGATTACTGGGCAGTCTGCTAGTATGTGTTGAATTGATACGGGGTTGTCGCAGAAGGGACAATTGGAACTGGATTTTCCCATAAGTAAATGCGAGTGAGTTAGGATGGTATGTCCGATCCTGAGGCGAGTGTATGCTTTGATGGCGCTTATTTTCGTGGTGGGCCCATACCAGGTTGGGTTGATGATGGCGTAACTATGGGTGTGTAGTTTCCAAGCATTTAAGTTTTCTTCGAGCCTTTTGTGTTTTATGAAGTTGGGTATGTCTTGTTTCGAAAGATAGTTGTGGGTAAGAGGCGGTATGTATTTAACACTTTTGGCAGCGGCGTCAGCTAAGTGATTGCCAGTTATTCCAACGTGGCCAGGAATCCACATTATTTTGATTTTTCTCGGAGAACTGATCACGGTGTCTCTGATTTTGCTTATTATTGGGTTGTAGTTTGATAATGAGTTAATGGCTGAGATGCATGACTTGCTGTCGGTGCATATGAGGTATTTACCTTTGTGTTTTTTTGCATGCTCGACCGCCTTCAATATGGCAGATGCCTCTGCTGAGAAAATCGAGCACATATGAGGAAGAAGCCAGTTGCAGATTGTATTACCTGTGTTCGTGACAACGGAAAAGGAAGTGTATTCGGATGAGTTAGATCCGTCTGTGAAAATCAACTTCCAGCCATTTTCTTTGTATTCGTGCTCCATTTCAACAAACGTTTTTTTGAAAACATCGTTTGGCGTGTTCTGTTTGGACAGCATGGATAGTTTGTTGGGGAGTGATTCACGCGGGATTAGCCAAGGAGGATAAAGGCGCTTAGGTTTATTCCCCACAGACAGTGGAACAGCATTTTTTTTTGCAAAGATAACGCATTTCGTTATTGCTGAGTGAAATCTTGGTAGCCTGGTACGTTTCAGCAAAGCAGTAAAGGCATTGGTTAGCGATGAGTTTGTGCTTTCAACCGCTTTTGATAGCAGTCGGTGGGTTGCGTCTTCAATCCTATTTTGTACACTTGGTAAACCTGACTCCGCGAGGATGTTTTCAATTGGCGACGTTGGAAAAGCTCTGAGTCTACGGCGTATCGCGCAGTGGTATGGGGCACATATAAACTTGATGTTGTTCTTCGAACTTCGTCCGTAAAGCGGAAGTGCATAGTCGATCTTTGAAAGTAGAAGCGATCTGACAACACTGATGAGCGTATTTGGATGAATTAACGTGTATTTTGACGAAAGATATTTTACAATGTTTAGTCTTGATTGCAAAGAGTTTCTAATGTATTTACAGTGCGGATTAAAATTATACTTAGAGTCGAAAACTAATCCTAGAATTTTTAATTGTTTTGTACATTCAATGTTAGTGTTGTTAAAGCAAAGTTTTATTCCGTTGCAAATTGTTTTTCTGCATATATGGAGGATATGCGTTTTGTCTAATGATAGCTGAGCACCGGAAACTAGTGCCCATTCAGAGATTTCATTAAGGATATTGGAAAATGTATGTTCGGTCGCATTTAGATCGGAACGTTTGGTGTAAATTACGACATCGTCTGCATACATTTGGTGCTCAATTCCTTTGTGCGTGTTTATTATTCGACTTATCTCATCAAAGGCAGTGATGAAGAGGAATGCTGAAAGTGGCGAGCCTTGCGGCGTGCCGTTTGAGAGTGGAAGTGTGGAGGAGAAGAATCCATTAATATTTACTTTCAACTTACGGTTAGTGAGAAAGCTTTTAACAAAATTCAAAATTTTCGGACCGATCTTCCATTCCGCTGGGCGTACCACGACAGCCGGTTCGCAATAATTTTTTTGAAAAGTTTGCCTAAGCATGGTAGGAGAGAAATTGGTCTATAACTGTCGATGTCTGTTGAGTCTTTATTGGGTTTAAGAATAGGTATTACGCACGATGTCTTCCGAAATTGGGGATAAATACCGGTGTCCAGTATTTTATTGTAAAGTTTGACGATTCGTTGCTTGAGCTCAATTGATATGTTTTTGATCATACGGTAAGATATTTTATCTAAACCGGGGGTTTTGCCACTTACTCCGGATAGAGCATACTCAAACTCAGCTAATTGAACACTGGAATCGATTTGTTTTGCTGAGGGTGACATAGAGGCGTTTTCTGAAAGTGTGGATGATTTGAGGGTTTTTAACTGCGTGCTGAAATTGTTGTCAGAACTGTTGTTGGAAAAATGATTGACGAATTCTTCTGCGATATCTATTGGATTGTTTAAGTAACCTCAAGGCAAATTTAAGCATCTGATTGCTGTCGTGGTGGGCGTTCCAGCTAACTTTTTAAGGTCGGCCCAGATTTGTCTCGGATTGGAAGAAGGGTTAATTTTGAGCGTGAAATCTTCCAGACATTTGTGCTTGGCGTGTTTGACGGATCGACGAAAGTTGGCGTTGGCTTTTTTGAAGCAAATGAGCTTTTCTAGTGTACGGCACCGTTTGTAGTTATACCACGCAGTTTGCTTCTTTGTTCTTAAAGAAGCTAATTGTTTATTCCACCTAGATATATTTTTAGAAATTTTTGAGTGATTAGTTTGTGGAATGGAAAGATGGAGAAAGTTGAAAAGTGGGTGGCTGAGCCGTTGTTTAAGGAGATTAGGTTAGAGGAAGTAATTATGTTTTCTATTTGCTTTCCTCTGGTGTTTACTGTCGTTGAACCCCATATCGGGCTCCATGCATTCAAGTCGCCGGCCAAGATCAATGGCGAAGGAAATTGACTGGTTATTTGCATGATATCGTTTGTGGTGAAGTGTTGGTCAGGTGGAATGTATACGCATATTACGTGAATTATTTGTGTTAGAACTATTTCAATAGATAGCACAGCCAAATTTGACTGGATATGTTTAACTTTGTGTGGAATGTCCCTTCTGAGTAAAACTCCAATGCCTTGTTTATTGGTTTTGTTATGTGGAAGATTGTGGAAGATACCAATGTATTGTTTTGGAGTACGAGCAGCCTGTTTGTAAGCGATATGTGTTTCATTTAAGAGTATTATTGATGGTGCGTAATCTTTTATTAGGAGCTGGAGTTCGTTGTAATTGTTAATGTAGCCATTTAGGTTCCATTGCATTATTGTACACATGTTATGAGAGTACTTCATTAAGCAGTTAGATTAAAGAAGGGAGAAGATGAGAGAGCTTAAGAGAGAATGAGGTATCAGCTAGAATGAGTAGTCAGCTTAGCTGAGTGTCACCTGTTGAAAGCTCACTCAAGTGATTTGTAGTGGACCTACCTCAACGCCACTTACCAGCACTCATAAATAGCAAAGGGCAAATTTATGAATTAGTCACACTTCATGTGCACCATACACAAAAGGGTTTCATATAACCAACGAAACTCTTTTATACATTTTATAACGTGCAATGCCTTCTGCAAAGTCAGCAATCACTTTGTTTAACTGTCAACGACCTTTTTCGAGTTCTGACTGGAAATAATAGGGCGGAGTCATGGAAGCGCTAAGTAATTGATAATTGTATAAATACTCACGCTTTTGATCGAATAAAACAGAACTAGAACTACACTCTACTTGAATGTGTTTTACTTCTCGACAATCCGGCTTGACTTTCGAGTCGCCTAAACATACAGCATCGACAGCTTGCTGTTAAAACATAAGTTGCACGCTACCACGTCTATAGGACAAGAGACGTAGTGCGTTTTAGCTAGAAAAACCAGAGCGACTCAGACCTTACATGGCGATCCTGCCCTAACGGACCAAGCCTCCTGATCCTGCAAATCCGATCCAAACCTTACATGGCGATCCTGCCCTAACGGACCAAGCCACCTGATCCTGCAAATCCGATCCAAACCTTACATGGCGATCCTGCCCTAACGGACCAAGCCTCCTGATCCTGCAAACCCGATCCAATAAGGACCAGTAAAGGCAACAGGAAACAACAGCTACCATGGAAATAATAACATTGGCAACAATCCTTTTAACAATAATAGGGACCAAAGAACAAATAATTACAACCAAAGAAATTACAACAACTTCAACAATAACAATCAGAGAAGTCAAAATGTTAACACCAACAGGAATAACAATAACAATATGACCCACGATAACAACAGACAAGCACCACAACACAACAGAAATGGTCGCCAAATAAACGTCCTGCAAACTCAGGGAAACGTAGGCGACCCGGAGGACAACAATTAACCCTCCGGGTCAAATCCAAATAAAATATATGTAATAACCAAAAACTTAACAAATTTTATCACAAATTATAATGAAGATTTCAATCAACAAATGACCTTCCCCATAGACACAGGAGCTGACATTTCTATTTGCAAAAATCCATTCAATAACGAATTCGACTATGACAGCACGAACAAATGCAAACTAACAGGTATCACCAAAGACGAAATAACCTCAATGGGCACAGCTAAACTAACTTTCCTAATAGGCAAAGATAGCACTAGCATCAATCTCCATTTAGTTACAGAGGATTTCCCAACTTCAACCGATGGTATTTTAGGCAGAGATTTTCTTATTAAAAATTTATGCATAATTGATTATGAAACATTCACATTAACTGCATCAATTAACAACAAGAAAAAAAATATTAACAATAAACACACAAGTAGAATCAAACAAAATCCTCGAAATACCACCCAGAACAGAAGTCATAGTACCAATATATTTAAATATAAAAGAAGATAGCATAATTTTGAATCAAGAAATAGAACAAGGCTTATTCCTAGCCAATTCTATAGCCCCTGCAAAAGGAAATTGCCACATAAAAATCATAAACGTTTACAATCATACAGCAAAAACAGATAAAATGCATAACAGAAAATTTATCAGATTACAATATCATGACCGCATACCAAAAACCAAACATCTACAATAACAACCGTTTCAATAAATTGATAAAGGAATTAAAACTAGGAAATGTAGAGAAACAAACAGAAGATGAGTTACACGAAATTATTTACAAACAAGGCAAAATAAACACAAATGCAGATGCACTGTCACGCATCAAAATATATAGCGACACACTTAATACTATGATACCAACATCAGAAAAAGATTTAAAAGAGAATGAAAAAGAAATTAATATATTAACAAGGAGCAAGGCCGCACAATTTAATGAAAATGAAAAGAATGAATTAACGCAAACGAGTATAGAAAATAAAGCGCATGAATATACACCCGGGAAACGCATTAACAATACATCTCCAAAGAAGCCTGATCACCTTCATATTTGGCGATGCACATCTTTTAATGACGTTAAAAATATGAAGAAATTAAAATTTATAATTAATAAAGAAAGTAGTACTACAATTGAAATTATTAAAAATGAAGTGCAAGTTACATGTAGTGATGACCCTTTGAAACTAGATTCAATGTTGGAGAAACTACATAGTACTATGCACAGTTCACTTATAAAGGAGCTGGCCCTTTGTGAACAGGAATATACATAAAAAAAAATACTAATATGAATGCATTCATTGAAAAATTTAATGAGCTCGAAAATAAGAAAAGCGTGCCGATAAAGATATTGATATACAAAGCTCCAAAACAAGTAGATAGTACATTAACACAGTATAAGCTAATTGACGAATTTCACTCCACTAATATAGCTGGCCACTTAGGAGTTAGAAAGACAATTTTAAAATTGAAACAAAGATATATATGGAAAAACATGAGACAAATGGTAAAAGAATTTATAAATAATTGCACAAAGTGCGCACAAAACAAAACAACTAAACATATTAAAGAACCGCTTGTAGTAACAGACACGCCAACTTCAACATTTAGTACAGTCTCAATTGACACAGTAGGCCCACTTCGTATCTCAAACGGATACAGATATGTATATACTAACAATGCAATGCGATTTATCAAAATTCGTTATAGCACATCCTATTGAAACAATAGATGCAAAAACTATTGCAACTACACTGGTCGAACAGCTCATCCTAAAGTACGGCTTCATACAAATATTAAAATCAGACAGAGGAACAGAATTCGTCAACGAACTAATGCACAACGTATGCACACTATTAAATACAAAGCAAATATTTTCAACTCCATATCACCATCAAACAATTGGGTCACTATAACGAAACCACAGAAAGCTAAACGAATATCTACTTACTTTTGCTGACGATTACGAATGGTACAAATGGATACCATACTATACATTAGCATACAACATAAGACCACATACAGACACTGGTTATTCACCCCATGAACTAGTATACGGAAAATGGTCATCTCTGCCAAGCGACAATATAAACAAACTTAACAAATGTTATGACATCGAAAGTTATGCAAACGAATTGCAAATTCGGCTAAAAAATTCAATTGCAAATGCCAGAAAATTAATAAACGCAGTAAAAATAAAAAGGAAACAAAAATATGACAAAAACATAAACAAATCAAATTTAGAAATTGGAGATATGGTGTACGTAAAAAACGAAAATAAATATAAACACCAAAGTCCATATCACGGACCGTACAAAATCATAGACACAAATGGTGTAAATTCAACAAAAACAATAAAAAACAAACCCAAAACACTACACAACAACATATTAAAGAAATACCTAGGCGTAAATTTAGAATACAATTAATTATTAATTCAACACTACAATAAGGAATTACTAAGTATACATATAACCACTATTATTTTAATAAATATCATTATTAATGAGAACAAATAGTTTACACACATTTAATAATCATATCTTACGAATAAGACACATTAATACAACAAAGAATAAGAATAGAACCAAAATAAACGCACACGTAGCTACATACATATGTATACACACTCACCCTACCATAAGTAAAATACAAAAGAAAAAAAATTTTTTTTTAAATATATATGTATATATTACACATAGAAAACATGTAAAGCGACTCCACGCCTTCACCAAACTAAAATTATTCCGTTCATTTTTCACGTAATAATTTTTCTAAAGGGTAAGGGTGTAGTGGACCTACCTCAACGCCACTTACCAGCACTCATAAATAGCAATAAGCAAATTTATGAATTAGTCACACTTCATGTGCACCATACACAAAAGGGTTTCATATAACCAACGAAACTCTTTTATACATTTTATAACGTGCAATGCCTTCTGCAAAGTCAGCAATCACTTTGTTTAACTGTCAACGACCTTTTTCGAGTTCTGACTGGAAATAATGGGGCGGAGTCATGGAAGCGCTAAGTAATTGATAATTGTATAAATACTCACGCTTTTGATCGAATAAAACAGAACTAGAACTACACTCTACTTGAATGTGTTTTACTTCTCGACAATCCGGCTTGACTTTCGAGTCGCCTAAACATACAGCATCGACAGCTTGCTGTTGAAACATAAGTTGCATGCTACCACGTCTATAGGACTAGAGACGTAGTGCGTTTTAGGTAGAAAAACCAGAGCGACTCAAACCTTACAGATTATTGAGAGTCTTTGTTGTATTCAACTACGTTATTTTCTGTGTTATTTTATTCTTTTTGTTTGGAATGTTGGTGTATTGTGGATGTGTCAGAATCATTTATATAGCTATTGTCGAATTCCATTGAGTTAAGTGGGTTATTGTTGGCGGTTGGATATTTATTTATGGAATTTAGAGTGCTGAAAATTAGAGAAGATGATGTTGGACTGAGAGAGGTAAGATCAATTGCGGAGTTGTTGTTTATGGAAGTGACGTTGTTATTTATTATCGATGGAGAGTTGTGTTCACTTTTGGAAGAAGTGAAGATCGATGCTGAGCAGTTTTCTGTGTTCTGATTATTTTTTTTATTTGGAGTGTGGTTGATGTTTGTATTATTTGAGGGTGAGTGCGATGTAATTTGAGTTGCTGGTTTTAGTACATTAGCAAATATTTCCGTTAAGGTGTTGGTTGGAAGAGTGTCTTTGTACTTTTTTACAGCATCTCGCATGCTGCATTTTTCCAAGGTTTTTATTTTAAATATTTCCTTTGCTTGCTGAAACTTAGGACAAGAGTTGGCGAAGGACGGGTGATCCCCGGAGCAGTTCATACACATCGTACGCTGGCAGTTTTCTGGGAAGTGTATTGGAAGACTGCAAATAACGCACATTGGAGAATTTCGGCAGTATTTAGCCGTGTGTCCCAATTTCTGGCACGATTTGCATCGCATCGGATTTGGAATATAAGGGCGCACAGAGGTCATTCTTCATGCGATGTCAATTTTTGTAGGAAGAGTGTAGGAGTTGAAGGAGATAAGCATTACTCCAGTATATTTTTCAACACCATCAACTACTCGTTTGAATTTGTAGACAGATGTAACTTCGTATGACTTTAAGCCTTCGATCATTTCATCTTCCGGGACGTCTATGAGGAATGGTGCATAGATCGTACCTTTGTTGGAGTTAAGGTGTTCATGATAGGTAGCTGTGACTGATCCAATTGAGGGAAGATGTTTGGTTTTTATAAATTTCTCAGCTATGAGTTTGTTATTTACCAGAATAAGTAAGCTTCCATCACGCAATTCACTGATTTTGTTTATTTCTTTGCTTATGGTTAAAATGGCATTGTGAACACGAAAACACGAGATTTTTGAAAGAGGCTTGGAAGTGTCGTCAGATTTTAGTACAATAAATTTTGGATCGTCTTTTCTTGTAGGTGGAAGAGTGGGAAAAATGTCCGATAATTTTTGATTCGCTTTTTTACGTTTAGGTTGGGGACTCTGGCGAACCTATTGTCCCCGAAATGGGTAGCCCCTTGGGGCAAGGTAGAAGTATACCGCGGTGCTAAATGATTAGCAGAAACTCGAAAATGACAACGACACAACTGCTGAGCACGAATGTTAGTCGGTGACTGTATTCATAAGATATTAAATACCAACGCATTGATCTTTCTGTTTATTTATGGTTCAACGTTTACTTATGTGCATCTAATGCACATGCTTAGGATATTGATAATCGGCATACGGTTGTTGCTTGTGTGGATTGACATATTTAGTATGTATGTACTACTTATAGCATATTCTTATGTTTACTTGTGCATTGTAATTTATGTTTTTTTTCTTAAGATAATCAACGATCTTCATATATAACTCGATCGCAGTCAATCTATTTATGCGCTTATCATGATACTTGACTATTAGAGGACTGTACATATATTTATGTGTTCAACAATTCCTATCGCTTTGGCGGCAAGGTTTCATGTTCGTTTTATGAACATTCTGCCAGGGGGACAAATTTATGGTATTTAAAATAATTACATAATTGCATTACTTAGATATTTCAGTTAGTTATGATTATGTCTGACCGGGAGTTCAAAAGGAATTATATATACGAAACATCAACGTCATTCGCTCGGCATTTTGATCTCTAATTAACTCATGATAAAATTTATTAAGCTGTTCATTCATTTTCTTGAAGTTTTTGTTAACTTCGTCGGTTGCTTTTTTTAATATATTTATAGTAGAATCAACTACTGATGTCTGTTTTGAAAATAACTTTACTATATTCTTTTGGTTTTCAAAAATATTTTTGATATTTGATTCCATATATTCTCGGTCTTCAGCATCCATAATTCCAAGATATGATAAATCGAACCAACAAATTCGTCGTTTTCTATTTCCTTGTTTCATAAACAATTCATTATTTGACTTAAGGGCTCTATATCTGTGCTTTAAAGTCTCAGTAATCACTAGGCAGGCATCTTCATAATAGGTCAATATTTTGCATTGATGCTCAAGTCTGTTAATAAATTCCTGTATTCCATTTATTCGATCGTAATACGAACTTAACTCGTAACAAACGATTAAATTCCATTTGGAATTTATAATATTGATTTTACCAATAGGATCTAAATAAATTGCTGTTTTATTTCTTAACTCAGTCACTGATCCTCCTATTTTAGCTGTATCATTTATATATGACGCTTTAGCTTGTATCGCTAACATCAGTAAAGTAAAGAACCACATCACTATTGTATTCTTAATGTTTTGATTTCCTGGGCACGCTGTACTTTTAATTTTTCTTGAAGTGAACATGGTTGGTTCTTCTGATTTACTGCTGTTAGCCGTTTCTAGTGGGCATAGTTTGCAAATCGGGCGTTTTAGTAACCCGTTTTGCAATTTTAGAGTTACTACCCTGACTTTTCCATCCACTCCAGGGTGGGTTTTTACAACTTTTCCTAATAGCCATTTTGAGGGATAAGTGTCTTCGTCCTTAATGGCCCTCTGAAATATTAGCTTCTTGTGTTTTCCATTTCGCGATTGGAGCAATTAATTTGATGGCTTCTACTCTTGTTCTTATGAATTTATCTTTACTGCGGCAATTTCTTATCCATGCCAAGGTTATAGAAGAGTCGCTCCCAGCAAATATTTTAATTTCTCTTCCGATGATTGCCTTTATCGTTTGCAGCAGCTTAGCGAGTAAATGAGTCGCGCATAGTTCCAGTTTAGGCAACGTCTTCCTACTTTTAATTGGATTGATTTTCGTTTTACCCGCAACTATTGTTATAACCAAAGTTTTTGTATAAACAGCTTTGCCACAACCGTCATTGGTGATAGCCAACCCATCGGATCGAAAATTCTAGCCAAATCAGATAATGCTTGTCTTTTTGTTACTGATTTGGCCTTTGATGTCTTAATTGTTTCATCTTCTCCTATTTTTAATACCTCATTTGAGCCATTTGATGGAATTGTTGCCATTATCTCATTGTTGTTTGACATCCACTTTCTTAAATGAAATCCATTCTTCTGTGGCAGTTTCGAAATTTCGAATTAAATGGCCTTACATTGATATATTGAATCTGCTCCTGTCATCAAATCGTCCATATAGAAGTCGTTTTGAATGATATTTGTTCGTCGTTTTGGGTGTATTAGAAGCAGTAGTCGCTTCATTTGCGTTGATTGACGTTATTTTTTTATTTTTTCCATTTTTTCTTAAGGGTCCCCACTCAGATCCGTTATCTATACCCGTTTGCGCAGTTACCTTTATGATCCCATGGTTATCTTTGTAAATAGGAAGGCCATGCATGAGTTGACGCAGTCCTTTATGGGGTATTGCGTTCAGTGCCAGATCGGTATTAGTCAGGATTTCCTCAACTGAGCCTGCGCGACCAACTTAATGGTGACGGGTAAAGAGCGTTTTATGAGGCCTGCTAGGGTTTTAACGGGACGGAGATGGTACTGACATTGGCCCGAAAGCCGTTTCTGCATGATGTCACTCCTGCATACTCAGGTAACAGAATGCTAGTACCACCAGCTCTAAGCAACCATATCCAAATTATTAGTTTCCAGTATGCCATAAGCTGAAACTTTACTAGGCTCGGTTTCAGCGTAAAAATCCGATGCGATTTTGTTTTTTTTTTCCCCATTTTTTTTTAGGACAATTCTTATTGGGTAGCTGGTTTGTGTTTCCTACTGGGGTGCGAACTCAGATGAGTGCGCACACCCGCAAGTACATTTTTAACCCGCTGGCGTGAGCGCGTACGCAAGGCCCTGTGCGCGCGCCTGGCCAACAGTCCTTAGAGACCAGACAGCAGTTTAATTGAAATTCAGTTTATCTTTAAGAAATTTAATGAATATGGAAAGAATAAACATGGTACAGCGGTAGGTGCAAATTGATTGGTTTAATTTAATAAAGTAAATTAAGTGTCAAATTATGGAGTAAATTTTAGATATTGTAAAATTTATAATTAAGTTTACTTTACGTTCATGTTAATAAGAAAAATAAGATAAAAATAAGAAGCATTTAATTGATATACTTTTAGATAGTTGTATTTTTTTTTTTTTGTGCTCGAAAGGGTTAATTAACAATGTCGCGCACACAGGCGCACATGCACACACACACAGGCGCACATCCACACATGCACCCAAGCACAGTCCAAGCGAACGCAGCAAAATAATACAACAGAGCATCGACGAGTGGCAAAAAAGGTGGGACTCGTCCTCGAAAGGTCGATGGACAAAGAAATTGATCCCAAATGTAAGTGAATGGATCAAAAGAAAACACGGAGCTACTGATTTCTACCTAACGCAGTTCCTTACCGGGCATGGCTGTCTTCGCCAATACCTACATAAGTACAAACATGTCGATTATCCCCGCTGCCTACATTGCGATGGGAAAACAGAAAACGCAGAGCACATATTAATGGATTGCCACAGATTTTATAATAAATGCTACCACCTGGAACAATGTATAGGCAGGGCCGTGACCCCCGAGGGCTTGCTGAAAGCAATGTTGACTGAAGAAAACGTATGGAAAAAGTGCGCAGCCATTATCACGGCGAAAATGAAACGGTTAAGAATAGACGAGCGAAACGCGAATCGTGCAAACTAAGAACGCACGCTGAGTGAAGACGAAGAATAACGTCCAGTGCCTGCCCTGCGAAGTAATATCGACATTGATAGTCCCGCGGGGGTGCCACAGGCCCAGCGTACGAAGGAGGTTGGGTTTAGTCCGCAGGTGCCAGGAGGCAAATCGGGCATGCGGGCAGCACGGGCTGCTCGTATCTATGAAGATTCCTCCTCCCTGGTCGTAACCAAAAAAAAAAAAAAAAAAAAACCATGCAGGAACCCAGCGGTGTCCGCACAGCGTGTTGATTAGCGATTTACTAAATGCATGTATCCCCCGTCCCCGCTTTGCGGCGGTAGTGTTGTGGACCGCGAACAACAAATAAATATACAAACAAGACGAGGACATACACACAGCGCAAAAACTACAAAGGGACACAGTAATGAGAGAGATAGGTCAGATGGGCGAAGAGCGAAGAGCAGGGTGACACCTGCTGGCCGGTAGTTACGCGCTCCCACTCAATGTTCAGCCGTCAGCTGTTTTTTTTTTCCTGCCTTCCTCAACACTCCCATCGTTCAGCGGTAGCTGAATTTTCTTGCAAGAAGAGTGGGATGGGGAAGAAGTAATGTGGAACATAATATAAACAAACCACATAGAAGATATTAACAAAGAGGATATTAACAAAGGAAAACTGATTTAATTATTGGCACTTATCTTTGATATCCCTCCTAGGGCCGGGTCCGCTGGCCCTCCTCCTTAGTTTTACCATGGATTGGTTCCTTAACCCTCACGTTTACCCGGATTAACCTAAAAAAATCACGGAACGACAAAAACACGACCTTCACTCCCGCACAATTATGTAGCTATATGAGTATGTATGTGCGTATGTGCATACGCATGTTTAGGTAGGGTGCTCCATGTGGCATCCTGGCCTTGCCTTTGAAGATAGCACGTGGATACTATGTTTCCGATGGAACCTACCACGAATTATATTGGTGCTGCCCCAAATCTAGCGGAGAATTCGCTAAGGTTACTAATTATGAGCTTTCTAAAAGGGTTTTATGTAAATATTACGGTCTTACCAGTGGTGATATTTTCAGGAAACGTACTTTTTTTCCGTAGTGTTGGCGTCTGAAAGCCAGCAGCAGTTCTGTGGTTAGCGCAGGACTTCATTCGGACCACAAAATCCGCGTGGATGCTCCCGATAGGGCTCTCGAACGTAAACTACTATAAATCGCTTATAACTTAAAAAAAAAATGTTCACAAAATAACACCACTGACGCACTTCAAACTTTATATTAGATATAAACTAATTTAATTTTTCTCTCTTTTTGATTGATTTTGCGTATAATAAAAGCTCAAATTTTTTTTCTTTTATTTTTTTTTTCAGTAAGTAAAATTTTATACTTGTGGTTAGCTGGCGATCTTTAGAGGAAATGGCAGAGGCCAAGTTTATGACAGAAAATGATGAGTGTTACTCATTTTTCTCACCAGTGTCAACAACCAGCATTATATTCTGCAAGGGTGTTTACTACTGCGACAATATTTTATTATGATTTTTATTTCCTTCACATATTGCCAGTGTTAGGCAAACGCATTTGAAATCTGAATAGTGCTTGCATGTCTTTCGCATTAAATGTTCCTAACAGTTTTCTTGACAAGTATTCCAACAAATAACAAGACTTACCCACTTTGTCACGAACTCTTGCTTTTAAAAATTTTCGCTAACTTGTTGCTGAATTTTTTCGACGCACTGCTTAAAGTGAAATTCCTTCTTAAGACTTCTTGTCCGATATTGAAGGTGACCGTTCGTGCTCGCAAATTGTATCTTTTTGAATTAGATTCATAAGCTTTCTGAATATTATCGAGAACCGAGTTTCTTACCCGAGTCAAATTATCGTGCCTATCTTCATGAGTTTCCACCCTGCCTTCTTTGATCATCAAAATGTTTCGTAGCACCTGGTAGTATTTTCCGTATGTTATCATGTGTTGACCAAACACAACGAAATATGGAGTTTGGGTGGTTGTCTGATGGACAGAATTCTTTAAAGTGGTGTGGGTGTGGTGGTAAATTTCTTTAATGGGCACAAAAATGTATATGGTGGCGCTATGCTTCTGGAACAGTAAGTTTCCATGCATTTTCTTGTTGTTCTTCTTCTCCTTCTCGGAGATAAATGTAGTTTCCTACAACCTTAAAGTTAGGTAACTGATTTTCATCGCATTTTATCCTTTCCCTTAACTTCGTATATTCAGCTCTATCGAACTCTTTGGACTGTAGATCTATGTCGGGAACGATTCACATGGTAGGATTAATGCATCAATATTGTCTGTGTTCACACGCGACAGTGCATCTGGCACTACATTTGCAGATCCTTTGCGATGTTCGCTCGTAAAATCAAATGCTTGTAGCTTAATTGCCCAGCGCGCCAAACGCCCGGTCTGTTTGTTTCATCAACCATCGGAGGCTGGCATGATCTGTTATAATTCGAAATGTTTGCCCTTCGATATAGGGTCGGAATTTTTTAACAGCTACAATTGCAGCAATACATTCTAGCTCTGTAACGGAGTAATTCCGCTGTGCTTTATTGAGTTTCTGGCTCATATAAGCCACAGGAATTTCCTTACCGTTTTCGTTCTGTTGTGCGAGTACTGCCCCTATGCCACTCTGGCTCGCATCACATTGAATTAGAAAAGGCTTAGTAAAATCTGGGTTTATCAAAACGGAAGCAGATGTTAAACGATACTTTAGTAGCTCAAATGCTTCCTGTTCCATTCAAATTCTCGGCCTTTCTTAAGCAATTCTGTTAAGGAATGAGTGATGGCGGCAAAGTTCGCAATAAACCGCCGATACCAGCCAGCCATTCCCAAAAAGCGCCGTAGCTGTCTCACTGACTTTGGTGGTGGGTATTCACTAATTGCCGATACTTTATCCGGATCTGTTTGAAGACTACCATTACCTACTATATATCCTAGATATCGAACTTGTTTCAAACAAATCTTGCTCTTCGCAATGTTGATTGTTAACCCCGCTTTTTGGATATGCAGAGCTACTTCTTGCAATAGTGACACGTGGGAGTCAAAGCTTTCCGATATCAAAAGGAGATCATCAAGATAAACGAATACGCGTTCTTTGAGATAATATGGGATGACCTTATACATCAGCCGGCACATTGTCTGCGGCGCATTACATAAGCCGAATGGCATTACTTTAAACTGGTAGAGTGGCCTATTTGGTACGGTAAAGGCTGTTTTCTCGCGTGAGGCTCTTTCTAGTGGGATTTGCCAGAAAGCGTCTTTCAAATCCAAACTGGAAATGAACTCTGCGCGAGGCAACCTGCTTAATATTCCCTCAATATGAGGTAACGGATAAGCATCTTTCACCGTCAACGTGTTTATTTTACGACTATCTAAGCAAAGACGCAATTTACCATTTCTTGACCCATTAGTTTTTCTATTACAGGCGGTATTGGATAATGACGCTGCTTGATGGGGCTGGCACCGTCAACATCAAAAACATGTTCTACAAGCTTTGTCTGCCCGAGTCCTTTCTCTTCAAATTAAGGAAAACATCGGATTGCGGTGACTAGTTTTTCCTTTTGACTGGTGGACAGCGGGTGAACATTTTAATCTGACTCTGAAATATTTAACTCGATAACTTAATTCGGAACAATTTCAAAAGTTTTCCAAAAGTTTACTCCTAAATACACATTTTTGCTCAGAGGTGGGACTACATAGAAGTCGATTGGAAAGGTTTCATCTCGATAGAGTACATCTAATGTAACAACGCCAACCACGGACTGTTTTGTACCATCTGCCGTGCATACGTTGGAGTTGATCTTCTTTATTTTTAAATTGCGAGCAAGTATATGTACCGCCCATTTTGCTCCCAAACAGCTTATTGAAGCTCCTGAATCTAGTAACCCCAAAACGTTCTCTCCTAAAATCTCTACGGAAGCATATGGCCGAATGTCACCTGGCATAGATATTGATGTTGCCGATACTAATATTTGCTGTGACTTTAAGTTTTTCCAATATGTGTGTGCTCTACTGGCCGATCGTACGGAGGAGAAGATTTGCTCGCGTTTAGCTTCATCTTCTTGCAAACGTACATGTAATGGTCTAATTTGGTGTACACGTAAGTCTGGTAAATTTTCTCTGCTCATATTTTTAAGAATATTTAATTCGGATTTAACTCCAATGTCGGACTGGGGTGTCTGCTGGTGGTTTTGTAGACACCCCTCTGCTTGTTTTCCTGCTTGTTACAACTCGGACAGTTCGGTAAAAAGTAAGCAAGTAAGCTATATCACAGTTCCAACATTTCTTTTCAATGGCATTTACATTCTCTCGAGTTTCCGTCATAGAAAATTCAGAGCTATCGTTGTGGTCAACTAGGCCTACTTCAGCTAATTGACGCTTTTGTGCAAAACTAGGTCTAAGAAAATTGTTTTTGACTGTATCGAAAAAATGTTCACGTCGTCTACATGCGCGCCTTAAAGCAAATATTGATGATATCTCTAAATGGAGAAGTTCTGTCGAACTTCTGGGACTACGTTACGAAAAGAGCCTCAGCTTACTCCTGTTCAGATAACTGCACCTTTAAGCTATCATTCAATGACATAACCGCTTCGAAACACTGTTCAAACGTCTCCCCTGTATTTTGCTTTCTGTTGCATATTCTTTCTTTTATATCATAGTCTGTCCGAGGATCCTTAAAGTTGTTTTTTAAAGCTTCGCATAAGTCGAACCAATCAAGCGATCGCACTGAATGATGATACCTCCAGTACCAGTTTTTTACTTTGCCCTCGAAAAGAACATGGGCATTCTGACAAAGCGCCTCAAAATTGCTTGGCAGGGAGGACACAGTTAAAGCATTTATTCGATATATAAACTCATCTACAGAAACGCTTTCCAATGCTCCATCGAAGGTTAACTTCCAGTTAATAATTATCTTGGAAATTGCCTCTGGCGATAAATTATGTGCGGTTCCATTACTGCGAAGGTAACCATATGTATAAGGTTGATTAAGATTGGTATTAGCGTTCATAATTTGTTGTAGTTGAGGAGCAGTAGTACCTACTCGTAATATCTGAATCATGTAAGTCTGGAACATTATCTGACACTTGCCTGTCTTGTTGAATTCGTGAGTTACGCAAACTAAGATTTTGGAATTGAGTTTCTATAAACTGAGATACTAACTGACTAATAACTCCCGTAATTACACGTGTTATATTAACCCGCTGACGCTAACAAGTTTCTTCAATTATGTGTAGAATTCGCTGCAATTCGCTGGCGAGCTTCATCTCCATTTTGTCTATAATTGCCACCGCAAAAAAAATCATGCACTCACTGGACGAAGCCAATGATTAACCTTTATTTCAAGGTAATTACATAATTATTTGCTCTCAGGATTCATACTTCTGCATTTACGGACGGACGTTTGCAAATTTTTTTTGTACATAGCACAGAAATAAAATTACCGGACCACCTGCATAATAATTTTACGCACTTACATTAAAGTATGAGGTATGAGTATGCATTAAATCAACAAAGCAGCTAATCAGTCATCAACCTCGTCAAAACATTTTTTTATTTATTTTATTTAATAAATGGAAAATAACAACAAATTATTATTTTCCAATAAAAGGAGCACTAGCCAGGGCTTACGGTTCACTGCTGTAATAGGATTGTTTATATATATGAGCAGTACATTCCTAAAATATATGTAAGTATTAAAGTAGAGAGACTTATGGTTTAAATAAATTTTCTGATATTCGCTTGGATCAAGTAATCTGCCATTCTTACAATATTTTCCCGTGAAGGGGTCTTTAATATTTTCCTTGGGAGGAGGTTGACGAAACTTGTTTTCCTGATATTCGTAAAATGTGTGCAGTCGTCCAGAAGGTGTTTGACTGTTTATGTTGACAAGGATCTGTACGGGCAGAGAGGTGACCTCGAACCATTTAAAATGTGCGAGTGTGTACCGATTGTGTGTCCAACGCGAAGTCGGCTGTAAGCCGTGATGTCCTTGGTTCGGCATATGGATGGATAGTCGGGTTTAAAGCCTTTCTCTCAACTTCCAAGTACTTTTTAATTAGTCTGTGGGGTCTTCTCCTTGAGGTTTATTCCCTTGACTGAAAAGCTAATTAAATGCTTAACTCTATAGTATTTTATTTAATAATAATTAAAGTTTTACAAGACACGTGTCGTCGCAGGAAGAGTTCGTCAGTCAAAATAAATATTAACGTTGTTAGTGATCGAATATCATGGCTACAGTGTAAGTAAATCATGTATGGGGCACACGCATGAAATAAATTTCTTAACATCTTAAAAATTTATTTCGACAACTTGATAGTCACCACAATACCCCCCGGCTAGTTACGAATCTAACGATACCGAATAGGAATTTGCACTAGCCAGGAGGTGTTAAGGTGCACACGCATGAAATAAATTTCTTAACATCTAAAATATTTATTTCGACAACTTGATAGTCACCACAATACCCCCGGCGAAATTTTTTGATTCGTACGAAATTTTGGATTCGTATGTGCACGGTGGTCGGCATTTTCGCGCATTCTCCCCATGCTCCTGATGATACCCGCAGTATTCGCCTTTAACTCAGGGTGGTACGGGGTGGTACGCAGGTGCTTTACGCCTAAGAATCGTGTTAATGCTCAATTTGACGCCCTAAGTCGGTAGAAATCTTTTGTGGTACGCCATAGGTTGATATCCAACCGCTGATGAGTGCGTTCGCTACGCTTTCAGACGTTATGTCAGCTAGTGGTACTGCCGCATTCCATCTCGAAAACCTGTCTATGCACGTCAGGTAGTAGCGAAACCCATTAGACGTTGGAAGCGGTCCAAAGATGTCGGTGTCGAAATCGGTGTGAACTTCTGCGTAACTACCCAGAGGTGTTTTCGTGTGTCGCTGCACCTTCGCTTTTTGGCACGGAATACACCCACGAACAACTTTAGCAATTTATGTAGCCATTCGAGGCCAAATGAATCGCTCTGCTACTACCCTCTGTGTTGCTTTGATACCCGGATGCGACAAGCTATGTAGTTTGTGTGTTACATTTACTCGAAAGCTCTTCGGTACGTAGGGGCGAACCCTGCCTTGGGAGACGTCACACATGATTTTGGTTAGCGAGCCTGGAAGCGGCATCTCTTTTAATGAAATGGAACTGTTCTAACCTGAGTTAATAAGTCTTTGTAATTGTGGGTCATTCGCTTGAGCTGCAGCCATTTACTCGAATGTCGCTCTGTATTATGTTGATTCGTTAGAGCAAGTCGGCGATGTTATTGTCGCGTCCTGGTAAATGGCGAATGTGGGTGGAGAACTGGCTGATGGTGTCAAGCTGTCGAGCTCTTCGCGGAGGTGCCTTGTCGCTATTTTGTCGAAATGCAAAAATAAGTGATTTATGGTCGGTGAGTAATACAAACTCTCTCCCTTCAAGTGCGTATTTAAAATGGAGCACGCCTTGGTATGCTGCGGCGAGTTCCCTGTCGTATGCACTGTACTTTCCCTGGGCTGCCGTCAGTTTCTTCGAATAGAAACCTGGAGGCTGTACCTGTCCATTGACTATTTGGTGCAGCACTGCACCTTCCGCATCGTCTGAAGCGTCAACTGTTAAGGTTAGTTTGGAATTCGGAGCCATGTAGTTCAGCAAGGTAGCGTTCGCCAAATCGTCTTTTCATGCGTCGAAAGCTCTTTTTGCCTCTGTTGACCAAGTTATTTTGTTGTTATCGCTTTTACGGTTACCGACAATAAGCCGCCGAAGAATGTCTTGATATATTGTTGCATGTGCAAAGAATGATCGATAAAAATTAATCATGCCTAGGAACTTTTTTAAGTCCTTTGCTACAGTTGGCATTTTAAAATTACGTATAGCTTCAACATTATCCTCGGGTGGTCGTATACCTTGTGCATTTATTGTATGCCCCAAAACCTTAAGCTCTTTCCTACCGATTTTGCATTTTCCGATGGCGATCGCCTGGTTGCTCTGCCGGAGACGTTCCAACACTGTTCGTAGATGCTCCTCTTCCAATTCTGAAGCCACCAAAATGTCATCAACATATGCAAAAGTAAAATCGAGTCCTTTAAGTACATGATGGATATGGCGCTGGAAAGTCTGAGCTGCGTTCCTTAGACCGAAGGTCATAAAAAGGAACTCAAACAGCCCAAATGGTGTAGATATGGCAGTTTTGGGAATGTCACACGGTGCTATTGGTATTTGGTGATACGCTTTCTGAAGATCGATGGACGAGAAAACTTCTTGCCATGTAAAATGCTTGTTACGTCGTGTAGAAACGGAATAGGGTACCTATCCGGCACAGTGATTGCGTTTAGTGCACGGTAGTCCCCGCAAGGCCTCCAAGTTCCATCTCGTTTTCTAAGGAGGTGTAGGGGGCTAGCCCAATTGCTCTGGGACGGACGGCAAATACCCTTTTGTAGTAAATATTCAAACTCCCTATTCGCCTCGCTCAGCTTGTCTAATACTAACCTTCGTGGCCGCGCGAAAACAGGTGCGCCTTTAGTTGCGATATGTCTTTACAGTAATCTCGTTTACGTTGATAGTGGCGATGTCTTTGCACTCCTGTAAAATCTTCGCGTATCTGCCATGTACGTCGTATACGAAAATATTCGCGACGTCTGCTTGCATCACAACACCCTTCGTTTCGAGAAGCATATGCCTATCTAAGAGCTTGTCCCTCTTACTGTCAACAAGCAGGTCGTAGTGTTTTAAAAAATCGGAACCTACATACTTTGAAGGCGTTAACGTCGGCTAAGATAAACGTCCACAGAAAATCACGGCTTAAGCCAAGAGAAAGTCCCAGTCGTTTTCCACCCTAAGTGTTTATTGGTGAACCATTGGCAGCATAAAGGATTGTTGCACCAATTGTCTTGTGTGATTTTGCCGTACGCGCGGGCAATACAGACACATCGGCGCCGGTGTCAATTAAAAATTTAGTTTTCGTGTTGACGTCATGAACAAGTATGCGGGCAATGCGTTGACTGTTTTCGGATCAGCCCACTTGATCCAAAATCGCAGTAAGTTTTTTTAAATTTTGGGTTCGTATGTGCCCGGTGGTCGGCATTTTCGCGCATTCTCCCTATGCTCTTGATGATACCAGCAGCATTCGCCTTTAACTCGGGTTCGTGTGTTTGTGTGGTCACGGCGTCGTACTGAGGATGAACCCGATCGGTGTCTTTGACGATAGTTACCATTCTGGAACAATTTTTCGAATTTCATTTCTAGGCGTTCGATTCGCTTACCTATTTCTGAAAAACCTGCATCTCCCGTGATGCCTGTTGCAACAACCGCCATTTGCTGAAAATCCCCCACTTCTAAAATTTTATCTTCGTTCGACTCTACAGCTGCAATAACAGTGTTAAATTTGGAACTGTCAGCGCACACGCCAGAAACATTGAATGCGCTTCGACCTGCGCAAACCAAATTTCCGGGTGCTCCGGCCAAAATGGTGGAACTTTCACCGACACTTTATTAATAACAATTCTGCCGCTATCTTCCGCGGCGGCGGTTGCTCCAGCTACTGATGAGGTCGTGTGGCGCTCCTGGTTTGGCATCAGAAATTGTGTTTGATACTCCGGCGTAAATTTGTATGTCTTCCGATCACGTCGGGGTCACCAGTTGTCTTCTCCTTGAGGTTTATTCCCTTGACTGAAAAGCTAATTCAATGCTTAACTCTATAGTGTTTTATTTTATAATAATTAAAGTTTTACAAGACACGTGTCGTCGCAGGAAGAGTTCGTCAGTAAAAAGAAATATTAACATTGTTAGTGATCGTATATCATGGCTATCGTTGACATATCATATCGATAACAGTGTAAGTAAATCATGTTATGGTGCACACGCATGAAATAAATTTCGTAACATCTAAAAAATTTATTTCTACACTTGATAGTCACCACAATACCCCCCGGCTAGTTACGAAGCTAACGATACCGAATAGGAATTTGCACTAGCCGGGAGGTGTTAAGGTGCACACGCATGAAATAAATTTCTTAACATCTTAAAGATTTATTTCGACAACTTGATAGTCACCACAATACCCCCCGGCGAAATTTTAGGTTCGTACGAAATTTTGGGTTCGTATGTGCACGGGGGTCGGCATTTTCGCGCATTCTGCCCATGCTCCTGATGATACCAGCAGTATTCGCCTTTAACTCAGGGTGGTACGGGGTGGTACGCAGGTGCTTTACGCCTAAGAATCGTGTTAATGCGCGAAATATATCTGACTCAAATTGACGCCCTAAGTCGGTAGAAATCTTTTGTGGTACGCCATAGGTTGATATCCAACCGCTGATGAATGCGTTCGCTACGCTTTCTGACGTTATGTCAGCTAGTGGTACTGCCGCATTCCATCTCAAAAACCTGTCTATGCACGTCAGGCAGTAGCGAAACCCATTAGACGTTGGTAGCGGTCCATCGACGTCGATGTTTATGTATATGTTGAAATCGGTTGTGAATTTCTGAGGTGTTTTCGTGTGTCGCTGCACCTTCGCTTTTTGGCACGGAATACACCCACGAACTTTAGCAATTTAGGTAGCCATTCGAGGCCAAACGAATCGCTCTCCTACTACCCTCTGTGTTGCTTTGATCGACAACTTGATAGTCACCACAAGTTCCCAGATGTCCTTGTTTACCATGTAATCAAAAGTGTGCAACGGTTCCATTGCGTCCGCCTTAGCTTTTTGGTCGGCAAGCTCGTTTCCTTCTATACCAGCGTGGCGGGGAATCCACATTATTTTTACGTGATTTTGATGCTCGATTAAAATTCTCCGTATACTAGTGGTCGAGTTGGTAGCGGTTCGTGCTATAACTTGATATGCCTGTGAGTTCGAGGTTCGAATCTCAGTCAGGGCAAGCAAAGTCTTAATAATAGAAAAAGTTTTTTCTAATAGCGGTCACCCCTCGGCAGGCAATGGCAAACCTCCGAGGGTATTTTTGCCATGAAAAAGCTTCTCATTAAATACATCTGCCGTTCGGAGTCGGCACAAAACTGTAGGTCCCTCCATTTGTGGTATAATATAAAGGCGCACACCAAAAATGGTAGGAGGAGCTCGGCCAAACACTGAGCTATATAGTGTACGCGCCAAAATTATATATATATATATACATATATACTAGAAATGAGGGACGATTTGTTGGTTATATTCAAGATGCCAGATATTGTGGACTTGCTATCCTAACTATTGTTTTTTCATTAGTTTTAGATACGATTATAAGAGCATTGTATTGCTACGGCTTCCGCTGTATAAACAGAGCAGTAGCAAGGCAGTTGACCTGCGATTATTGTTTTACCATCGGCACGTACCACTGCAAACGAGGTATGGTATTGCGTTTTGGAACCATCGGTGTATATAAATTTCCATTCCGATCTAAAAGGTGTGGCGTACTTCTTAAAAATAAGCTGATATTCTGTAGAGCTGGTGTTGTGTTTAGGAAATTTTGCTAAACTAAAGAGAACTGACTGAACTAACTGGGGACCTTAATTGGGGCGGAGATGTTATTCCCAATTTCTTGGCATATTCTAGAGCTATTATTATAGTGGACTTACGATTTGGCACTTTACTTGTGGCAAATAGTGATGAGGTGGCGTCATATAAAATGCTATTGTTGCAAGAGAGAAGTTTTGGGATGAGGCTCATTGTGGTGTATTTTGGTGGTTATTCTCTCCGGAATGGTGGGTAGTCCTGCTTCCGCCAATATGTACTGTTCCGGAGATTTTGGGAAGGCCCTAATGCTTTTGCGTACGGCCGCGTGGTATGTTGAGAAAATCTGCTATATGTTACTCCTTGCGCAGTGTCCGTATATTGGCAAACCATAGTCGATTTTCGACAGGATGAGTGCTCTAGTAATACTTATCAGAGTTGTGGTATGAATAACACTATGCTTAGAAGACAGATACTTTATAATGTTTCACCTGGCAGCTAGACCTTTTTTTAAACTTAAACAGTGTTCCTTAAATGTAAGACGTTTATCAAAAATAATTCCAAGAAATCGGATGCTGGGAGCATTTACAATATTTGTATTGTTATAGACTAAGTTTAAGTTACTGCAGTTATGTTTTCTACATATATGAAAATATTTGCATTTATTTAGCGAGAGGTTCGCCCCTGAGCATACGGACCATCTTGCGATGTCGGCCAGAATATTTGAAAATTTCTTATTGACTAAACCGAAGTTGTTTATTTTAGAAAATATTAATACATCATCTGCGTAAATAATGTGCGAAATGTTTTTGTACTTGGAAATAAGTTGGCTTACTACATCGAAGGCAATTGCAAACAATGTTACCGAAAGTGGAGAGCCTTGCGGTATCCCATTCTGGAGATCATGCAAATTAGAGAATACGTTATTAAACTATGTTTTCTATTTTCTATTTGAAAGAAATGACTTGATGAAATAATATATCCTGTTTCCAAATCTCCATTTCTCTAGTTGACGCAAGACGATGTGCACGCCGACTCGATGGAACGCTTTCTCAAAATCCAAACTCAGTGAGGAGATATGATTGCGGTAAGATAAACCACAAGAGACAAAGTTTTAAAAAATAAAAGTGCATCCGAAGTTCCTTGACTTTCTTTGTATGCCACTTGGTGTGGACTTATTAAATAATTTTTCGAAATGTACCACATGATGAGTTTTGAAATAATTTTTTCTAATAACTTGCTCATGCAGCATATAAGCGAAATTGGTCTAAATTCGAGGCCTTAGAATTTAGACCAATTGATTGAAACCGGAACGGCGTTCTTCCAGTTTTGAGGGAAAACTCCAGTCTATTAATCTATATTTATTAATCTCTGTTTTAGTTCAGTGTGTAAGTTTTTAAACATTACATAAGAAATGCGGTCTGAGCCTGGTGTTTTTCTGGTTAGCTTAAAAAGTGTCGCCTCATATTATAAATTGGTAATTTCCGATTCTATTATGCTTGCCGGCGAGTTTTGGTTCATTGTAAATTCGGTTAAGAGTTTCGTTCTTCTTTGTGATAAAGGTTTTATTAAAACTAGAATCTTCGGAATATTTTGACCAACTGGAGGCAAAATGTTCAGTGATTAATGGAAGTTTGAGAGTATGAACCTGCGATCCGCTTAATGTCGTACCAAATCTTTTTAGGATTAGAACTAGGAGTTATTTCCGCGGTAAGGTTTTCAAAGCACTTTCGCTTTGCTTCCTTTGTTTTTTACGAAAATTGCGGTTGCACTTTTGTATCGAATCAGGTTAGCTTCTGTCCTTGTTCTTTTATATTATGCCCAATTGCGCTGCTTTATATTTCTTAAATTCCCCAGTTCGTTCGACCAGTACGGCACTACTTTTTTTATGCGGCTTGTAACACGTTTGCGGTATAGACATATGTGCGGCAGAGCGTATGATTTTAGTAATATTAGCCGCCTCTTTTTTGATTTTTTTTGATACCGGTAGTTTGGTAGAAGATCTAGCTGAAATATACGTAAATCTAGACCAATCTGCTTTATCTGTTAAAAATTTCAACTTTGGATAACAATCATTCGTAGTCGGTATGGCTAATACAGTGACAATTGGATAATGGTCACTGCCTGATAAGCTATCAAGCGTACGGCTATTGAACTTTGGCGCAATACTTGAGGAGCACATGGCAAGGTCAACGTGTGTAAACGAGTTATGGGTAGAAAACTGGGTGGGGGATCCGTCATTTAAGACATTCAAGCTTTCGGTAAGAATTAACTTTTCTAAAATAGTGTCTCTTTGATTGGTTGAAGATGAACCCCATAGTGGAGATCACGAGTTAAAATCTCCGACTAAGATAATGGGTGTGGTAACCGAGTTCAAAATATGTTTCAGTTCTGCTAATGAAAGGTTTTGTTGTGGAGGGATATATGCAGAAATTATAGTTACGTTTAAAGCCTATGGAGACTTCCACGGCTAATACAGAGATATATGATTGAATTTGTAAAACTTTATGAGGGATGTCTTTTTGTATTAAGACTCCGACACCTTGCTTATTCGTATTATTCTGAATGAAGTTTATAAAATAGCCAACGTACTGCTCGGGGACCGGTGCACCTTTGTTTGCCGCGAGGTGAGTCTCTTGAAGAGCAATAACATTTGGTGATTGTTCTTGAATAAGTATTTCTAGTTCTGTATAATTGTTGTAGAAGCCGTTTAGGTTCCACTGTAGAATTTTAAACATTAAGAGCAGTGGACAGGTGGGAAGAAATTAAAATTCTTTGTCGTCTGACACCGTCATAGTGTGTTTACAATCGCGTTGAGAAGGTTGTTGTATTTCTACTGAGTTAGTTTGTCGATGGCTCAGTGTTGAGATTTGAGTGTGGTGAGATTGGGATTGGAGTTCGGTGCTGAATTGTGGAGAAGAGTTTGTTATTGCTGAGCATGAGTCGAGTGCAATGTTGTTGAGAATATTGTTGAAGGTAGAGTCGAGAGAACCAAAGGTTTGAGATTGAGAGCTAGAGATTAATGTAGTGTTGTAGCTTGGGGTATTGTTTGAAGTGGGATTAACCGGAGAGGGAGTTTGATAATCTGAGTTGCTGTTGAATTGTGGGGTTAGAGTTAGAGTTGTATTGTTGGAGTTGATTGCTGAGATGAAATGGAAGACCTGCTGATGGTTACTCGCAAGTTTAGAGTTTTTAGGAGCGCTTGAAGATGTTGCTATGTCGCTAGAATGGGTGTGATTTTGCTGCTCGTTGCTTTTTGATGCTCGAGCGAAAGAGGTATTCGGGAGGGTGGGCGTTTGCGATTTGTGTATTTTTATAGCTTCACGCATGGAGCATTTATTCTCCGTTTGTATTTTCAAAACCTCTTTTGTTTGCAGGTACTTTGGACAAGTGTTTGATGACGATGGATGCGGTCCGGCACAGTTTGCGCATAAAGTACCGAAGCATATATCTGAGCCGTGTGAAGAGAAATTACATGTCACACAAGCAGGATTGTTGTTTGTTTTGGGCACCGGGGGAGTAGCATATCTCACCAAGGTCCTCAATCTGTCCTTAAGCACCCTGATCATTCCAGATATCTGGAAGACGAGTAGGGTGATACCACTGCTGAAACCAGGGAAACCGGCCGGCCAAGGCGAGTCCTACCGGCCGATCTCCCTGCTTTCTCCAGTGGTCAAGACACTTGAGGCCCTGCTGCTCCCGCATTTCAGTCCGGCGAAGCATCAACACGGCTTCCGGAAAGTGCATAGCACTACAACGTAACCTAATGCTATAAACACTCAGGTTAATCGTGGTCTCAACGGCAACCGCCCCTGTGAGAGAACCGTCCTCGTGGCTCTGGACTTGTCGAAGGCCTTCGACACAGTCAGCCACTCCATCCTGCTGAAGGACGTGGAGGCCTCACCTCTCCCAGCGACGTTGAGGCGGTAGACTGCGAACTAGCTGTGTGGTCGTCAAGCGTCGGTGTGCTACTGTGACTCAGTGTCAAAAGCGAGAAGAATGAAGCAGGGGTACCACAGGGTGGCGACCTATCCCCTCTATTATTCAACTTCTACATCTCGCGACTCCCTTCCCCGCCAGAGGGAGTCACACTGATCTCGTATGCCGACGACACTGCAACAACAACAACACAGGTCGCATGGAATGAAAGACTCTCCAAATAATAGCAGCCTCAACAATATTAATCCAAAAGAGGGAAATCCCAACCACGTCGCCATGAAGGCCGAACAGATTCACGGAGAGGTTATCCTTTTGGACTCAGGTTCACAGCTTAATTTCCTCACGGATCATATTGCACAACATCTATGTACGTGTACCACGCACCAAGCGAAGCATTGAAGTTACAGGCATAGTAGCCACATTACCAAAAACTCATCAAATATGTCATGTAACTAAGAAAAAACTTCACACTGAATATACTTCAAACCTAGAAGATGTAATAATTTCTACAATAACGTCAGCTACACCTAAAAATCACGAAACAGATGGCATCGACTGTCTCATCGCACACTACATATTCATCTTCAGCGTTCACATCGTTGTCGTCTTTGTCCTCATTGCCTACATATATATCGTTCATAGCTATTGATAATAGAATACCATAGGACAATCTTGTTGAAAGGGTTTGGACAATTGAAGGCTACAATAGGCTACAAAAATTGCTCTCAGACAACGAACTGGCCTGCGAAAAATTCATCGAGCTCACGACGACGAGGTGCCCGCTCAGCGGCACATTCATCGTTCGTCTCCCATTCAAGGAGGAGCCAGTCACGCTTTGCCAATCTTATGATATAGCATTTCGAAGGTTAGTGGTGCTTGAATATAAATTCTGAAATAATCTAAATCATCACACAAGGCCGAAATTTCATTCAACACCATTGCGTTATCATGCCAAACGTCAATTGGAAATTATTGAACGATATACCTCGAGTAAGTCCAACACTCCAAGATGACCACTTCACGATTCTCGTCCGATTTCGAAGCCACAAATACGTTTTAACGGCCGACATCGCAAAAATGTACAGACAAGTCCTGGTTAACAATGCTGATACGCCATGGCAATGTATTTTGTGGAGAGATAGATCACAAGATCCAGTGCAGATGTACCAATTGCAGACTGTCACATATGGAACGAGCTGCGCGCCCTACTTTGCCACAAAATGCCTACTTTGCCACAAAATGCCGGAAAAATCCTGATGCAACACTTGTTGGAGCTGAAGTTAAATTGGGATGAAAGCGTGCATCAATACATTTTTACTCAGTGGCGCCAATTTAAAGAATCATCTGGGCCTTATTAACAACGTTCAAATACCAAGATATTTTCCAATGAAATGCACAACTGAAATCCACGCCTTTGCAGACGCTAGTACCAGGGCTTATGGCGCTTGCATTTACCTTGTGACGCGCACCGAGCTTCTACAAACGATTGTTGCAATATTTTCACCGAACTTAAACCACATCCACTGCTGAACCGACTCAACGATTGCATTGTGGTGGATTAGGGAGCCCGATCGGTGGACAGTTTTTGTGGCAAATCGCGTATGCCAAATCCAACAGTTGACATCCAGTACAAAAGGCATCATGAACCATCTGAACTTAATCGAGCTGATCTTGTTTCTCGTGGTACTACAGTGGCTGGCATCCGGGAAAATCAACTCTGGTTTAAAGGGCCTCCATTTTCGAAGCAAAGCAAAGTAGAATGGCCTAGCTTTTCAATCACCACTGTACCAGATGCTCCTGAACAGCGCAGGCAGCGAGTAGCATTAGTCATCGAACAGAAAGTAGACATTATTGCTGAAAACAAATACATCAACAGCTACAATAAATGTCTGCGTATTTTCACATATGTTAAACGTTTTATTACGAAGGTGCGTGGATTGTCGATTACACCTGAAGAAATAACCGACACACTTGAACTAGTATGCAGAAGAATTCAACAAATGCATTTCCCCGATGAATATTCTAAGCTGTTGAACAACCAACCCATTAACAAAAAATCTCATCCGAGTAGGAGGAAGAGTAAAAAACTCAACCCTAAGTAGCTTTGCCAGCAAGCCGACTTACTGCATCGTACCCTTTTGAAACTACAGGGGTAGACTACTGTGGCCCGCTATCAGTTACTCAAAAAATTATAGGTCGCTCACCAATCAAAGGGTACATCGCAGTCTTCATTTTCTTTACGACAAAGGCTGAATACTTTTAGATTACTCCTGACTTATAGACCGTCGCATTATCGCCTCAGACAATGCAACAAATTTCGAGAGTTAGGTGAACTTCTTCAAGGTTTTATAGCACAAGCACATATAGAACGCGTTAAGGAATTCTGCAGCCACGATTGGATCGAATAAAAATTTATTCCACCAAGGTCACCACACTTTGGTGGCCTATGGAAGAGTGCGGTGAAACTTGTCAAATACCATTTGCGTCGCGTTATCGGAAACAACGTGCTATCACACGATGAACTCCACAGCATCATTTGTCAAGCTGAGCTCATAGTAAATAGTCGGCCGCTAACTCCAATTTCAATTGACCCTTATGATATTCGTCCCCTTACGCCGAGCCACTTGACTCATCGGACGATCACTTCTCACTATTCCTGAACCAACAACAACGACCAGCTCAACTATGTTAGGCTGCTACGAAATTGTACAATATATCCAACAGCAGTTCTGGCGTCGTTGGCAGCAAGATTATCTGAGGGAGCTTCAAAAGCGTTCGAAGTGGAACACTGCCTCAACTAATTTTAGAGTTAACGACCTAGTGCTACTGAAGGAAGACTGCTTACCACCAGTTAAATGGGTCATTGGCCGAGTTACAGTCACTGCGCCCGGTGACGATGGCAAGGTTAGAGTGCTAAAAGTGAAAACAGCTGATGGCGTTTACAAACGAGCTATAGCAAGGGAATGTAAATTACCAATCGAAAACTAAAGTTCATCTGAGTCGCATTGAAAGCCTTGCCTTCAAGGTGGGACCTATGTTCACGCCCTTCCCTACTAATTCAACGTCGGCACACCTTCATTTCCAATCTGCCGACGTTATCATCGAATTTCCATTCACGCTCTCATCGCACACACTCATATTTGCAATTGGCGCTCTCGTCGCCTACGTCGCTGACTTAGCTAGTGTCTTCGTTGGCCGCTTGTTGGCTGCAGCATAATTCTCATCCACATGTACATATTTATGCTTAAATGTACATACGTACATACATACTCACTTATGTACAAGCACAATTTCGCTATCATACTCTTCGCACTTTGATATCATCATTTAGCTATCTCAAAATATCATTCGATATTTCACCTTCAATTTATATATATAATATAATTTTGGCGCGTACACTATATAGCTCAGTGTTTGGCCGAGCTTCTCCTACCATTTGTGGTGTGCGTTTTTATATTATACCACAAATGGAGGGACCTACGGTTTTGTGCCGACTCCGAACGGCAGATGTATTTAATGAAAAGCTTTTTCATGGCAGAAATACCCTCGGAGGTTTGCCATTGTCTGCCGAGGGGTGACCGCTATTAGAAAAAACTTTTTCTGTTATTAAGATTTTGCTTGCCCTGACTGAGATTCGAACCTCGAACTCACCGGCTTATCGAGTTATAGCACGCACCGCTACCAACTTGACCACAGCGGCCACCTTCAATTTAGTTAAGGTTAAATATCAGGACTTTTCCACTGAAATGTTTTCCATTTTTTCGCCCACATACCTGGTCTAGTTAGCTGTAAGAATTAATTACTTAATTAATAACTTACGCTTTTGCATTTCTATTTTCAAGAGCGAATTACAATTGTAGAAAAGGCTCTACAATTTGCCAGATACTGTACAATTTTTGCCACTATAGTTTTTTGTCTCTTTAGTTGAATATTCAATGAGTAAATTTTTACTCAGTTGAAACTGAATTTATATACACATGAATTAAATATTCTTAAATTTATATCATTATAAATGAAATCGTGTTTGTTTGTTTGTTGGTTCGAGTAGGGGGAATTTTTTTCAAATCCGCGTGGTACCACAACGGGCCTAAAGGCCTAGCAGCCACTTTAACCTAACATATATAAAATGTCAATGTAAATAAAATTCCAAAAGCATCCGTCAAAAAGAAAATTTTAAAAACGCTCAAACTACTTAAATAAATGTATTTTGATTTTCCGACAGGGAGGAAATTTAATGTTTGTATGTTGGAACGATTTTCCGTCATCCCTTGTCAAATTTGGTCTTGTGACATCGGCGTTGTGCCATCTTCAGTGTCGTTTTCGTTCTAAGTAATTAGTGTTGGTTTTGCTGTATTTATTGCTGTCCATTGATTTTAAGGTATTAGATTCAGTTTTGCGAGATGTTGTACAGTGTCGGACAAAAATAGGGTCAAGTTCTCATAAAATTTCATTGCTTAATATTTTTTAAATAAATGCAATACTTTGTTATTAAACATATTTTACATTTTACGACGGAGTTGCCACTCGAGAACTTTCTTAGGAACCAAAGCATAATAAATAAGTTTATAAAATACCAATTTTTCTCTAACAACAGCACAAGATAATTTATTTGATTCCATATTTATAAAAAATATAAGTTATCGTAAATATATTCTCACACTAACATTCTGGTCAACAAAACATCCGGTGTACCCAACCCAACACAGGTTGATTTCACCAAATCTTCCACACGAGCCGCTATGTCAGCAGAACTGCGTTCACACGGGTTGGCTGCTCCGGATATTCTACACGTGCCGCTAGGTGAGCGGAATTGCGTTCACACTGTAGAACGCCAGCGGAACAGCTCAGCGCGACGCAGTGGGCTAGGTGTAGGCTAGGGCACAATTGTAAAGCTTAGTTTTTAAACTCATTCTAAATTGACTGCATTAAGAGCGGAATAAAATGGTTAAAACAAATATAATCGTTTAAAATCGTTTATTTAGCGCCCAACGTGAGGCTCCAGAAATTTAAAACGTAAAGTAAAAAGTTTTGAAATCGCGTATGTTTCAGTTGAACATTGTATTTTTTAACTTTGGGTACATCAATTAAAATAAATTAAGTTACGGTGATAGTAATATAAAAAGTTGTTTGCGAAAATAGATGAGTGAGGTATTGTAAGACCTCTTTAAGAAATTAAAAATAGAAACATCTGAAGAAATCACTATGAATGCGGAACAAGTGAGTGAGTTAGTTTAAGCAGAAATTATAAGTGCGTTAGCAGCACAAAGAGTGGAGTTTGCAGCACAAAGAGTGAGTTAGTTTAAGCAGAAATTATAAGTGCGTTAGCAGCACAAAGAGTGGAGTTTGATAGGAAGTTGGTGACAATACAAAATCAAGTCACCACTGCCAAGCCTAGGGTAAAAAAATATGTTAAAGTGACATTAAATCTTTTAGTAGGATGCGACATAACATTAAACGCAATACAGACATTACATGAGTTTCATGGGCAGACAGGCACATAATAAGAATGTGATAGCAACACTCCGCACTGAAAATGAGGACCCGGTGTACTCTAGACTATACCCATATCCATTGGGCGAGGCAGAATTCTCCAGATTAACTTGTCGGAGCGCGATACAAAAAAAAGCAGCTTTCTCTATCAATAACGGCAAATACGATTTCTGCCGGTTGCCGTTCGGATTAAAAAATGCTCCAAGTATTTTTCAAAGGGCGATAGATGATGTGTTGAAGAAACACATCGGAAAAGCTGTTTTCTTTACGTGGACGATGTCATAATTTTTTCACAAGACAAACAACAACATTTGAAGGATGTGAAAGCAATCCTTAAACATTTATTCAATGCTAGTATGCGAGTGTCAGCTGAAAAGTCCAAATTTTTTAGAACAGAGTATTTGGGATTTATGGTGTCACAAGGTGGAATAAAAACGTGTCCAGACAAAGTCGACACAATACGAAAATTTCCTGTGCCAATCACCCTGACGGGGCTTAGGTTAGGTTAGGTAAGAGTGGCACACTTAGGCTGATGTTGCCCGTTGTGACACCACTGGCGTTAGCCATTTCTATTCCTTCCCTTGAGCTATCCTGTACGTTTAATGTAGGATTAAAAGTCAAGAATGCTTGCCGAATTCAAGTCGGCCAAACAGGCCATGAAATGTTTTTTGAAAGAATGGTTGCGCGTCTTGGCCAGGCCTGGGCAGTGGTAGAGGTAGTGTTCAATACTCTCTACCTCTTCCTTATTGCTACAACTGCGACAGAAATCGTTTGTTGGATAGCCCAGTATCTTTCAATGGGTGCCCATGAGGCATTGCCCAGTTATTCCTCCAACCACTAGCCTAAGAGAGGAGGGTCATAGAGGGAGATTTAGAGCGCTTCATATCGACCACTAACCAGATTTGTCTGGTGATATGACAGATGGTGTCAGAGGCCCACCTAAAATTAACCTTCTCTTTAAGCTCAGATCCAAGCCTGTGTTTTTAGGAGGTATGCGCACATCTAGGGCCGAGTTAATTAATGGTAATTACCTCCTTGCCAGCTCGTCAGCAAGGCAGTTGCCAGGAATGTCTTCGTGGTCAGATACCCATACAACATGCACGGAGCACATTTCTTCTAGCCGGTTTAGAGGCCTTCTGCATTCAATGGCTACCTTGGAGGTTGTACCGCAAGAATATAAAGATTTAATAGCAGCCTGGCTGTCTAAGTATATTGTTACGCCACGTTCTAAAGAAGCGTGGGTTATAATGCTAAGAGCTGCCTCTGTTATTGCATTTAGCTCCGCCTGAAAAACACTATAGCAGTCCGGTAACCGAAAGCTGGGTTTAGATTGAATCCACCTGAGTGAATTTCGCTTCCTACACGCTCGTTTAGCTTGGAACCATCTGTGTATACAGCCGTCGACTCTGGGCCCAGGTCAACGACTCCTATCCACTCGTTGCTCTCTGGGATTCTTGTTTCTTATTTCTAAAGCATAGAAGAGGGGTGGTGCAGTCCAGTTTACTTAGGTTATCCGGCAGAGTTTCGAGGACATTTGCGTGTCCGGATCTTCTATCCTCCACGGCTGGATCGCATTTTTCCTGACTGTATTACAGCTTGCAGGGAATTTACCATAGAGGTGGACTGGTGGAAAATTTAACATTGTTTTCAGAGATTTGGTGGGTGTAGGGGGCAGTGTTCCCGTGATAAGCATCGAGGCTCTCCTCTGTACCTGCTCTAACTTTGCTCTGGCTAGAGTCCTGCTCAAAACCGGCGGCAGAAAATTTACGGAGTTCTCTTCTATATTATTGCAGAAGTTTTGCCATGACTCTCGTTGTGCCTTTTTTATGGCCTTCTTTTAAAGTTCTAAGGTTGCCAGAGACCAGTTCTCTTGGCTTAATTAAAAAGTCTCCTGCTATCCTTCCTAAGGGATGAAATCTCCGGATTCCACCACCTAGGTTTCTTTTTGCTCTTCGGGAGCGTTTTAGGGCAGGAGACCTTAAAGGCAGAGTTGCAGGCTTCATCAATTTTCGACGATGCGTACAGCTCACCAAGAGAAAAAACCTTCGCCCTGGAGGGGCTCGCTTTATCAGGTCTTAGCGGTAGGCCTGGCCGATCGTGAGAAGCATGTCTAAACAAACAGGCTTAGAGGAAATTGTTATATTTCAACCAGTCCGTTCGCCTTTTGTTAATATACGCCATTGAAAAAGTAGGAATTAGAGTAATACTAAGGGATATATATGGTAATACTAAAGGATTTATAGAGTCGCTTATCAAGACAGAAAGACTGCTTACTGCGAGAGTGAGGTCCAGCACTTCTTTCCTTACAAAAGTTACAAAAGTAGGGTCATTGCCCCGGTGGAAAATAAAGAGATTGTTTGATAAAATAAAATCAGTCAGTAGAGCCCCATGTTTCATGAAGGGAGTTGGATTCAGCTCCAATTATGACCAGGAGTTTTTTTCTGGAAGCCTCCTTCACTGCTTTCTTCAGTCTGGCCGGGGGAGAAGTTGACTGTCATAGGCCATATAGCTTGCCGAAAACTAAACAATGCTTTCCTTCAGTTGGACGCTGATGCTCACGGTATCTTCGTCACTTTACTGAGAAAGAAGAATAAAAGAAAAAGCTTTTTTGATTAGAATACATGGTCTGATCCTACCTGCTACTGGAGCTGCTATCATTGTGTAGGAATCAGAGTTGAGTCCGCAAACCCTGTTTCTTGCGATCCACGGTTCTTGGACTAAAACTGCGTCCTCAGCCTCTTCGCTGAGACGAATAAGCAGGGCCGCCGAGGCTGCCTTGGAGTGGTGAAGATTAATCTGTAGAATCCGGACCATCCCTAGATTCTGCAAAGTTCATTGCCTCTGGCTCTTCCATCTCGGCGGCGGATATGACTATGTCATGATCCGTCTCCTCGGGTTCTGATGTCAGAAGCTGATTTTCAATAGCGCTCTTGGCGCTTATTTTTGTTGTTGAGGGTGCTGGCTCGGGGGCATTAGAGGCACTCGAGGTGCCGCTTTAGATTTTTATCCCTTCGCCGGTCAGACTGGCCACAGCAGCGTCTCCGCTCAAGCCGTTGCCTGTCTGCTTCGTTCTTTTCGCTTCCTTCGTTTTTTTGGGGATCTTAACGGTGATGGAGTAAAAGACATAGCTTATAACCCCACCACAATCCGCGAGAGCTGGGACAGAAGCATCGTTTATAACAAGGTCAACGTAACGCTGCTTCTCCTTGGTCTCACCAAATCGTACCACCCTCCAGTCGCTGGTAGGTAGTCCTTCATTGCCTAGACGGATCAGCTCAAAGATCTCCCGCGTTTCTGACGGAACCCAGGCCCAGACCGTGGCCTCTTAGGGATTTCATCCCTGTGGACGGGTACCAAGTCTGCCCCGGACCACAGCTCTCCCACCGAGGAAATAGCCTCCTTGTAGATCTTCAGTGCGCGCTCATCCGCACAAGACACGAGCTTGATTCGTCCTTGAGGCCAACCGGCATCTCCCTGGTGCAGGGTCGGGATACTTCTGGAGTATACCCTTGTAAACGCTGCAGAGACCCATCAGCACGGACTTCCTTAAAAATTTGAACAAAAATTAAGTTGCTCCAAAATCGGTTGGGTTTAGACTCAAATGTGTGGAAATACATATATAATCACCTGTACAAAATAAAAACTCGATTAAAGATGATGAAATTTTTCCAAAAAAAATTCATATGACGTATTGTTATGAGTAGCGTACTCATACAACATAGCTTTTGACAATCTGTCCGTCGGGATGGCTCTGATCCACAGCCAGCGTTAGATGCTCTTTGGCAGCCTCGCTAAACGGCTTTGCCTCTTTGATCCACTCGAGGTGTCGTCTAGAGATCTTTGTCTCTTAGCGGCAAGTTCCATCAGGTGGGGTATGCGAGTGAGTGAGTGGTTTGTCGGTGCCACCATTCCCGGAGGATCTTTTTGCGCTGGTGGCAATGACTCCCTTTGCCCACTCGAGAGAGGCATTTTGTACCTCTGTCAATTGGTGATGAGGTATGACCCCCAGGTTTTTAATGACCTTCCGGGCTACCCTACGACGTTTAGCCACTACGCTAAGCATGATTGGAAGTTTACATAGTTTAATATATACAAATGTACAGTGTCGGACAAAAAATATGGTCAAGTTCTCATAAAATTTCATTGCTAAATATTTTTTTAAATAAATGCATTACTTTTTTATTAAACATGTTTTACATTTTACATATTTTAATAATTTCACGACGAGCTCTGCACTTCACGACGGAGTTGCCACTCTAAAACATTCTTAGGTACCAAAGCATACTTTATAAGTTTTTAATCTACCAATTTTTCTCTAACAACAAAACAAGATAATTTATTTGATTCAATATTTATAAAAAATATAAGTTATCGTAAATATATTGTCGCGATAACATTCTCGTCAACAAAACATCCGGTTGACGCAACCCAACTCAGGTTGGTTTCACCAAATATTCCACACGAGTCGCTATGTCAGCAGAACTGCGTTCACACAGGTTGGCTGCACAGAATATTCTACACGTGCCGCTTGGTGAGCGGAATTGCGTTCACACTGTAGAACGCCAGCGGAACAGCAGCAGCTCAGCGCGACGCCGTGGGCTAGGTGTAGGCTAGGGCACAATTGTAAAGCTTAGTTTTTAAACTCATTCTAAATTGACTGCATTAAGAGCGGAATAAAATGGTTAAAACAAATATAATCGTTTAAAATCGTTTATTTAGCGCCCAACGTGAGGCTCCAGAAATTTAAAACGTAAAGTAAAAAGTTTTGAAATCGCGTATGTTTTAGTTGAACATTGTATTTTTTAACTTTGGGTACATCAATTAAAATAAATTAAGTTACGGTGATAGTAATATAAAAAGTTGTTTGCGAAAATAGATGAGTGAGGTATTGTAAGACCTCTTTAAGAAATTAAAAATAGAAACATCTGAAGAAATCACTATGAATGCGGAACAAGTGAGTGAGTTAGTTTAAGCAGAAATTATAAGTGCGTTAGCAGCACAAAGAGTGGAGTTTGATAGGAAGTTGGTGACAATACAAAATCAAGTCACCACTGCCAAGCCTAGGGTAAAAAAATATGTTAAAGTGACATTAAATCTTTAAGTAGGATGCGACATAACATTAAACGCAATACAGACATTACATGAGTTTCATGGGCAGACAGACACATAATAAGAATGTGATAGCAACACTCCGGACTGAAAATGAGGACCCGGTGTACTCTAGACTATACCCATATCCATTGGGCGCAGCGGAATTCGTTCCCAAGGAAATCCAGCAATTGTTGACAAATACTATTATAGGACCATCCAGGTCTTCGTACAATAGGAAAAAGGGCGTCGATGACGCCGGACAAGCAAAGCAAAGCTTAGCTTTCGAATTCTGTATAATTTAGGTGGAAGCAAATATTTTACCACTCTGGACTTAAAATCCGGCTTTTTCCAGATTAACTTGTCGGAGCGCGATACAAAAAAAAAACAGCTTTCTCTATCAATAACGGCAAATACGATTTCTGCCGGTTGCCGTTCGGATTAAAAAATGCTCCAAGTATTTTTCAAAGGGCGATAGATGATGTGTTGAAGAAACACATCGGAAAAGCTGTTTTCTTTACGTGGACGATGTCATAATTTTTTCACAAGACAAACAACAACATTTGAAGGATGTGAAAGCAATCCTTAAACATTTATTCAATGCTAGTATGCGAGTGTCAGCTGAAAAGTCCAAATTTTTTAGAACAGAGTATTTGGGATTTATGGTGTCACAAGGTGGAATAAAAACGTGTCCAGACAAAGTCGACACAATACGAAAATTTCCTGTGCCAATCACCCTGACGGGGCTTAGGTTAGGTTAGGTAAGAGTGGCACACTTAGGCTGATGTTGCCCGTTGTGACACCACTGGCGTTAGCCATTTCTATTCCTTCCCTTGAGCTATCCTGTACGTTTAATGTAGGATTAAAAGTCAAGAATGCTTGCCGAATTCAAGTCGGCCAAACAGGCCATGAAATGTTTTTTGAAAGAATGGTTGCGCGTCTTGGCCAGGCCTGGGCAGTGGTAGAGGTAGTGTTCAATACTCTCTACCTCTTCCTTATTGCTACAACTGCGACAGAAATCGTTTGTTGGATAGCCCAGTATCTTTCAATGGGTGCCCATGAGGCATTGCCCAGTTATTCCTCCAACCACTAGCCTAAGAGAGGAGGGTCATAGAGGGAGATTTAGAGCGCTTCATATCGACCACTAACCAGATTTGTCTGGTGATATGACAGATGGTGTCAGAGGCCCACCTAAAATTAACCTTCTCTTTAAGCTCAGATCCAAGCCTGTGTTTTTAGGAGGTATGCGCACATCTAGGGCCGAGTTAATTAATGGTAATTACCTCCTTGCCAGCTCGTCAGCAAGGCAGTTGCCAGGAATGTCTTCGTGGTCAGATACCCATACAACATGCACGGAGCACATTTCTTCTAGCCGGTTTAGAGGCCTTCTGCATTCAATGGCTACCTTGGAGGTTGTACCGCAAGAATATAAAGATTTAATAGCAGCCTGGCTGTCTAAGTATATTGTTACGCCACGTTCTAAAGAAGCGTGGGTTATAATGCTAAGAGCTGCCTCTGTTATTGCATTTAGCTCCGCCTGAAAAACACTATAGCAGTCCGGTAACCGAAAGCTGGGTTTAGATTGAATCCACCTGAGTGAATTTCGCTTCCTACACGCTCGTTTAGCTTGGAACCATCTGTGTATACAGCCGTCGACTCTGGGCCCAGGTCAACGACTCCTATCCACTCGTTGCTCTCTGGGATTCTTGTTTCTTATTTCTAAAGCATAGAAGAGGGGTGGTGCAGTCCAGTTTACTTAGGTTATCCGGCAGAGTTTCGAGGACATTTGCGTGTCCGGATCTTCTATCCTCCACGGCTGGATCGCATTTTTCCTGACTGTATTACAGCTTGCAGGGAATTTACCATAGAGGTGGACTGGTGGAAAATTTAACATTGTTTTCAGAGATTTGGTGGGTGTAGGGGGCAGTGTTCCCGTGATAAGCATCGAGGCTCTCCTCTGTACCTGCTCTAACTTTGCTCTGGCTAGAGTCCTGCTCAAAACCGGCGGCAGAAAATTTACGGAGTTCTCTTCTATATTATTGCAGAAGTTTTGCCATGACTCTCGTTGTGCCTTTTTTATGGCCTTCTTTTAAAGTTCTAAGGTTGCCAGAGACCAGTTCTCTTGGCTTAATTAAAAAGTCTCCTGCTATCCTTCCTAAGGGATGAAATCTCCGGATTCCACCACCTAGGTTTCTTTTTGCTCTTCGGGAGCGTTTTAGGGCAGGAGACCTTAAAGGCAGAGTTGCAGGCTTCATCAATTTTCGACGATGCGTACAGCTCACCAAGAGAAAAAACCTTCGCCCTGGAGGGGCTCGCTTTATCAGGTCTTAGCGGTAGGCCTGGCCGATCGTGAGAAGCATGTCTAAACAAACAGGCTTAGAGGAAATTGTTATATTTCAACCAGTCCGTTCGCCTTTTGTTAATATACGCCATTGAAAAAGTAGGAATTAGAGTAATACTAAGGGATATATATGGTAATACTAAAGGATTTATAGAGTCGCTTATCAAGACAGAAAGACTGCTTACTGCGAGAGTGAGGTCCAGCACTTCTTTCCTTACAAAAGTTACAAAAGTAGGGTCATTGCCCCGGTGGAAAATAAAGAGATTGTTTGATAAAATAAAATCAGTCAGTAGAGCCCCATGTTTCATGAAGGGAGTTGGATTCAGCTCCAATTATGACCAGGAGTTTTTTTCTGGAAGCCTCCTTCACTGCTTTCTTCAGTCTGGCCGGGGGAGAAGTTGACTGTCATAGGCCATATAGCTTGCCGAAAACTAAACAATGCTTTCCTTCAGTTGGACGCTGATGCTCACGGTATCTTCGTCACTTTACTGAGAAAGAAGAATAAAAGAAAAAGCTTTTTTGATTAGAATACATGGTCTGATCCTACCTGCTACTGGAGCTGCTATCATTGTGTAGGAATCAGAGTTGAGTCCGCAAACCCTGTTTCTTGCGATCCACGGTTCTTGGACTAAAACTGCGTCCTCAGCCTCTTCGCTGAGACGAATAAGCAGGGCCGCCGAGGCTGCCTTGGAGTGGTGAAGATTAATCTGTAGAATCCGGACCATCCCTAGATTCTGCAAAGTTCATTGCCTCTGGCTCTTCCATCTCGGCGGCGGATATGACTATGTCATGATCCGTCTCCTCGGGTTCTGATGTCAGAAGCTGATTTTCAATAGCGCTCTTGGCGCTTATTTTTGTTGTTGAGGGTGCTGGCTCGGGGGCATTAGAGGCACTCGAGGTGCCGCTTTAGATTTTTATCCCTTCGCCGGTCAGACTGGCCACAGCAGCGTCTCCGCTCAAGCCGTTGCCTGTCTGCTTCGTTCTTTTCGCTTCCTTCGTTTTTTTGGGGATCTTAACGGTGATGGAGTAAAAGACATAGCTTATAACCCCACCACAATCCGCGAGAGCTGGGACAGAAGCATCGTTTATAACAAGGTCAACGTAACGCTGCTTCTCCTTGGTCTCACCAAATCGTACCACCCTCCAGTCGCTGGTAGGTAGTCCTTCATTGCCTAGACGGATCAGCTCAAAGATCTCCCGCGTTTCTGACGGAACCCAGGCCCAGACCGTGGCCTCTTAGGGATTTCATCCCTGTGGACGGGTACCAAGTCTGCCCCGGACCACAGCTCTCCCACCGAGGAAATAGCCTCCTTGTAGATCTTCAGTGCGCGCTCATCCGCACAAGACACGAGCTTGATTCGTCCTTGAGGCCAACCGGCATCTCCCTGGTGCAGGGTCGGGATACTTCTGGAGTATACCCTTGTAAACGCTGCAGAGACCCATCAGCACGGACTTCCTTAAAAATTTGAACAAAAATTAAGTTGCTCCAAAATCGGTTGGGTTTAGACTCAAATGTGTGGAAATACATATATAATCACCTGTACAAAATAAAAACTCGATTAAAGATGATGAAATTTTTCCAAAAAAAATTCATATGACGTATTGTTATGAGTAGCGTACTCATACAACATAGCTTTTGACAATCTGTCCGTCGGGATGGCTCTGATCCACAGCCAGCGTTAGATGCTCTTTGGCAGCCTCGCTAAACGGCTTTGCCTCTTTGATCCACTCGAGGTGTCGTCTAGAGATCTTTGTCTCTTAGCGGCAAGTTCCATCAGGTGGGGTATGCGAGTGAGTGAGTGGTTTGTCGGTGCCACCATTCCCGGAGGATCTTTTTGCGCTGGTGGCAATGACTCCCTTTGCCCACTCGAGAGAGGCATTTTGTACCTCTGTCAATTGGTGATGAGGTATGACCCCCAGGTTTTTAATGACCTTCCGGGCTACCCTACGACGTTTAGCCACTACGCTAAGCATGATTGGAAGTTTACATAGTTTAATATATACAAATGTACAGTGTCGGACAAAAAATATGGTCAAGTTCTCATAAAATTTCATTGCTAAATATTTTTTTAAATAAATGCATTACTTTTTTATTAAACATGTTTTACATTTTACATATTTTAATAATTTCACGACGAGCTCTGCACTTCACGACGGAGTTGCCACTCTAAAACATTCTTAGGTACCAAAGCATACTTTATAAGTTTTTAATCTACCAATTTTTCTCTAACAACAAAACAAGATAATTTATTTGATTCAATATTTATAAAAAATATAAGTTATCGTAAATATATTGTCGCGATAACATTCTCGTCAACAAAACATCCGGTTGACGCAACCCAACTCAGGTTGGTTTCACCAAATATTCCACACGAGTCGCTATGTCAGCAGAACTGCGTTCACACAGGTTGGCTGCACAGAATATTCTACACGTGCCGCTTGGTGAGCGGAATTGCGTTCACACTGTAGAACGCCAGCGGAACAGCAGCAGCTCAGCGCGACGCCGTGGGCTAGGTGTAGGCTAGGGCACAATTGTAAAGCTTAGTTTTTAAACTCATTCTAAATTGACTGCATTAAGAGCGGAATAAAATGGTTAAAACAAATATAATCGTTTAAAATCGTTTATTTAGCGCCCAACGTGAGGCTCCAGAAATTTAAAACGTAAAGTAAAAAGTTTTGAAATCGCGTATGTTTTAGTTGAACATTGTATTTTTTAACTTTGGGTACATCAATTAAAATAAATTAAGTTACGGTGATAGTAATATAAAAAGTTGTTTGCGAAAATAGATGAGTGAGGTATTGTAAGACCTCTTTAAGAAATTAAAAATAGAAACATCTGAAGAAATCACTATGAATGCGGAACAAGTGAGTGAGTTAGTTTAAGCAGAAATTATAAGTGCGTTAGCAGCACAAAGAGTGGAGTTTGATAGGAAGTTGGTGACAATACAAAATCAAGTCACCACTGCCAAGCCTAGGGTAAAAAAATATGTTAAAGTGACATTAAATCTTTAAGTAGGATGCGACATAACATTAAACGCAATACAGACATTACATGAGTTTCATGGGCAGACAGACACATAATAAGAATGTGATAGCAACACTCCGGACTGAAAATGAGGACCCGGTGTACTCTAGACTATACCCATATCCATTGGGCGCAGCGGAATTCGTTCCCAAGGAAATCCAGCAATTGTTGACAAATACTATTATAGGACCATCCAGGTCTTCGTACAATAGGAAAAAGGGCGTCGATGACGCCGGACAAGCAAAGCAAAGCTTAGCTTTCGAATTCTGTATAATTTAGGTGGAAGCAAATATTTTACCACTCTGGACTTAAAATCCGGCTTTTTCCAGATTAACTTGTCGGAGCGCGATACAAAAAAAAAACAGCTTTCTCTATCAATAACGGCAAATACGATTTCTGCCGGTTGCCGTTCGGATTAAAAAATGCTCCAAGTATTTTTCAAAGGGCGATAGATGATGTGTTGAAGAAACACATCGGAAAAGCTGTTTTCTTTACGTGGACGATGTCATAATTTTTTCACAAGACAAACAACAACATTTGAAGGATGTGAAAGCAATCCTTAAACATTTATTCAATGCTCGTATGCGAGTGTCAGCTGAAAAGTCCAAATTTTTTAGAACAGAGTATTTGGGATTTATGGTGTCACAAGGTGGAATAAAAACGTGTCCAGACAAAGTCGACACAATACGAAAATTTCCTGTGCCAATCACCCTGACGGGGCTTAGGTTAGGTTAGGTAAGAGTGGCACACTTAGGCTGATGTTGCCCGTTGTGACACCACTGGCGTTAGCCATTTCTATTCCTTCCCTTGAGCTATCCTGTACGTTTAATGTAGGATTAAAAGTCAAGAATGCTTGCCGAATTCAAGTCGGCCAAACAGGCCATGAAATGTTTTTTGAAAGAATGGTTGCGCGTCTTGGCCAGGCCTGGGCAGTGGTAGAGGTAGTGTTCAATACTCTCTACCTCTTCCTTATTGCTACAACTGCGACAGAAATCGTTTGTTGGGTAGCCCAGTATCTTTCAATGGGTGCCCATGAGGCATTGCCCAGTTATTCCTCCAACCACTAGCCTAAGAGAGGAGGGTCATAGAGGGAGATTTAGAGCGCTTCATATCGACCACTAACCAGATTTGTCTGGTGATATGACAAATGGTGTCAGAGGCCCACCTAAAATTAACCTTCTCCTTAAGCTCAGATCCAAGCCTGTGTTTTTAGGAGGTATGCGCACATCTAGGGCCGAGTTAATTAATGGTAATTCCCTCCTTGCCAGCTCGTCAGCAAGGCAGTTGCCAGGAATGTCTTCGTGGTCAGAGACCCATACAACATGCACGGAGCACATTTCTTCTAGCCGGTTTAGAGGCCTTCTGCATTCAATGGCTACCTTGGAGGTTGTACCGCAAGAATATAAAGATTTAATAGCAGCCTGGCTGTCTGAGTATATTGTTACGCCACGTTCTAAAGGAGCGTGGGTTATAATGCTAAGAGCTGCCTCTGTTATTGCATTTAGCTCCGCCTGAAAAACACTATAGCAGTCCGGTAACCGAAAGCTGGGTTTAGATTGAATCCACCTGAGTGAATTTCGCTTCCTACACGCTCGTTTAGCTTGGAACCATCTGTGTATACAGCCGTCGACTCTGGGCCCAGGTCAACGGCTCCTATGCACTCGTTGCTCTCTGGGATTCTTGTTTCTTATTCTAAAGCATAGAAGAGGGGTGGTGCAGTCCAGTTTACTTAGGTTATCCGGCAGAGTTTCGAGGACATTTGCGTGTCCAGATCTTCTATCCTCCACGGCTGGATCGCATTTTTCCTGACTGTATTACAGCTTGCAAGGAATTTACCATAGAGGTGGACTGGTGGAAAATTTAACATTGTTTTCAGAGATTTGGTGGGTGTAGGGGGCAGTGTTCCCGTGATAAGCATCGAGGCTCTCCTCTGTACCTGCTCTAACTTTGCTCTGGCTAGAGTCCTGCTCAAAACCGGCGGCAGAAAATTTACGGAGTTCTCTTCTATATTATTGCAGAAGTTTTGTCATGACTCTCGTTGTGCTTTTTTATGGCCTTCTTTTAAAGTTCTAAGAACGTCTATGTAAGGTTGCCAGAGACCAGTTCTCTTGGCTTAATTCCTAAGGGATGAAATCTCCGGATTCCACCACCTAGGTTTCTTTTTGCTCTTCGGGAGCGTTTAAGGGCAGGAGACCTTAAAGGCAGAGTTGCAGGCTTCATCAATTTTCGACGATGCGTACAGCTCACCAAGAGAAAAAACCTTCGCCCTGGAGGGGCTCGCTTTATCAGGTCTTAGCGGTAGGCCTGGCCGATCGTGAGAAGCATGTCTAAACAAACAGGCTTAGAGGAAATTGTTATATTTCAACCAGTCCGTTCGCCTTTTGTTAATATACGCCATTGAAAAAGTAGGAATTAGAGTAATACTAAGGGATATATATGGTAATACTAAAGGATTTATAGAGTCGCTTATCAAGACAGAAAGACTGCTTACTGCGAGAGTGAGGTCCAGCACTTCTTTCCTTACAAAAGTTACAAAAGTAGGGTCATTGCCCCGGTGGAAAATAAAGAGATTGTTTGATAAAATAAAATCAGTCAGTAGAGCCCCATGTTTCATGAAGGGAGTTGGATTCAGCTCCAATTATGACCAGGAGTTTTTTTCTGGAAGCCTCCTTCACTGCTTTCTTCAGTCTGGCCGGGGGAGAAGTTGACTGTCATAGGCCATATAGCTTGCCGAAAACTAAACAATGCTTTCCTTCAGTTGGACGCTGATGCTCACGGTATCTTCGTCACTTTACTGAGAAAGAAGAATAAAAGAAAAAGCTTTTTTGATTAGAATACATGGTCTGATCCTACCTGCTACTGGAGCTGCTATCATTGTGTAGGAATCAGAGTTGAGTCCGCAAACCCTGTTTCTTGCGATCCACGGTTCTTGGACTAAAACTGCGTCCTCAGCCTCTTCGCTGAGACGAATAAGCAGGGCCGCCGAGGCTGCCTTGGAGTGGTGAAGATTAATCTGTAGAATCCGGACCATCCCTAGATTCTGCAAAGTTCATTGCCTCTGGCTCTTCCATCTCGGCGGCGGATATGACTATGTCATGATCCGTCTCCTCGGGTTCTGAAGTCAGAAGCTGATTTTCAATAGCGCTCTTGGCGCTTATTTTTGTTGTTGAGGGTGCTGGCTCGGGGGCATTAGAGGCACTCGAGGTGCCGCTTTAGATTTTTATCCCTTCGCCGTTCAGACTGGCCACAGCAGCGTCTCCGCTCAAGCCGTTGCCTGTCTGCTTCGTTATTTTCGCTTCCTTCGTTTTTTTGGGGATCTTAACGGTGATGGAGTAAAAGACATAGCTTATAACCCCACCACAATCCGCGAGAGCTGGGACAGAAGCATCGTTTATAACAAGGTCAACGTAACGCTGCTTCTCCTTGGTCTCACCAAATCGTACCACCCTCCAGTCGCTGGTAGGTAGTCCTTCATTGCCTAGACGGATCAGCTCAAAGATCTCCCGCGTTTTTGACGGAACCCAGGCCCAGGCCGTGGCCTCTTAGGGATTTCATCCCTGTGGACGGGTACCAAGTCTGCCCCGGACCACAGCTCTCCCACCGAGGAAATAGCCTCCTTGTAGATCTTCAGTGCGCGCTCATCCGCACAAGACACGAGCTTGATTCGTCCTTGAGGCCAACCGGCATCTCCCTGGTGCAGGGTCGGGATACTTCTGGAGTATACCCTTGTAAACGCTGCAGAGACCCATCAGCACGGACTTCCTTAAAAATTTGAACAAAAATTAAGTTGCTCCAAAATCGGTTGGGTTTAGACTCAAATGTGTGGAAATACATATATAATCACCTGTACAAAATAAAAACTCGATTAAAGATGATGAAATTTTTCCAAAAAAAATTCATATGACGTATTGTTATGAGTAGCGTACTCATACAACATAGCTTTTGACAATCTGTCCGTCGGGATGGCTCTGATCCACAGCCAGCGTTAGATGCTCTTTGGCAGCCTCGCTAAACGGCTTTGCCTCTTTGATCCACTCGAAGTGTCGTCTAGAGATCTTTGTCTCTTAGCGGCAAGTTCCATCATGTGGGGTATCCGAGTGAGTGAGTGGTTTGTCGGTGCCACCATTCCCGGAGGATCTTTTTGCGCTGGTGGCAATGACTCCCTTTGCCCACTCGAGAGAGGCATTTTGTACCTCTGTCAATTGGTGATGAGGTATGACCCCCAGGTTTTTAATGACCTTCCGGGCTACCCTACGACGTTTAGCCACTACGCTAAGCATGATTGGAAGTTTACATAGTTTAATATATACAAATGTACAGTGTCGGACAAAAAATATGGTCAAGTTCTCATAAAATTTCATTGCTAAATATTTTTTTAAATAAATGCATTACTTTTTTATTAAACATGTTTTACATTTTACATATTTTAATAATTTCACGACGAGCTCTGCACTTCACGACGGAGTTGCCACTCTAAAACATTCTTAGGTACCAAAGCATACTTTATAAGTTTTTAATCTACCAATTTTTCTCTAACAACAAAACAAGATAATTTATTTGATTCAATATTTATAAAAAATATAAGTTATCGTAAATATATTGTCGCGATAACATTCTCGTCAACAAAACATCCGGTTGACGCAACCCAACTCAGGTTGATTTCACCAAATATTCCACACGAGTCGCTATGTCAGCAGAACTGCGTTCACACAGGTTGGCTGCACAGAATATTCTACACGTGCCGCTTGGTGAGCGGAATTGCGTTCACACTGTAGAACGCCAGCGGAACAGCAGCAGCTCAGCGCGACGCCGTGGGCTAGGTGTAGGCTAGGGCACAATTGTAAAGCTTAGTTTTTAAACTCATTCTAAATTGACTGCATTAAGAGCGGAATAAAATGGTTAAAACAAATATAATCGTTTAAAATCGTTTATTTAGCGCCCAACGTGAGGCTCCAGAAATTTAAAACGTAAAGTAAAAAGTTTTGAAATCGCGTATGTTTCAGTTGAACATTGTATTTTTTAACTTTGGGTACATCAATTAAAATAAATTAAGTTACGGTGATAGTAATATAAAAAGTTGTTTGCGAAAATAGATGAGTGAGGTATTGTAAGACCTCTTTAAGAAATTAAAAATAGAAACATCTGAAGAAATCACTATGAATGCGGAACAAGTGAGTGAGTTAGTTTAAGCAGAAATTATAAGTGCGTTAGCAGCACAAAGAGTGGAGTTTGATAGGAAGTTGGTGACAATACAAAATCAAGTCACCACTGCCAAGCCTAGGGTAAAAAAATATGTTAAAGTGACATTAAATCTTTAAGTAGGATGCGACATAACATTAAACGCAATACAGACATTACATGAGTTTCATGGGCAGACAGACACATAATAAGAATGTGATAGCAACACTCCGGACTGAAAATGAGGACCCGGTGTACTCTAGACTATACCCATATCCATTGGGCGCAGCGGAATTCGTTCCCAAGGAAATCCAGCAATTGTTGACAAATACTATTATAGGACCATCCAGGTCTTCGTACAATAGGAAAAAGGGCGTCGATGACGCCGGACAAGCAAAGCAAAGCTTAGCTTTCGAATTCTGTATAATTTAGGTGGAAGCAAATATTTTACCACTCTGGACTTAAAATCCGGCTTTTTCCAGATTAACTTGTCGGAGCGCGATACAAAAAAAAAACAGCTTTCTCTATCAATAACGGCAAATACGATTTCTGCCGGTTGCCGTTCGGATTAAAAAATGCTCCAAGTATTTTTCAAAGGGCGATAGATGATGTGTTGAAGAAACACATCGGAAAAGCTGTTTTCTTTACGTGGACGATGTCATAATTTTTTCACAAGACAAACAACAACATTTGAAGGATGTGAAAGCAATCCTTAAACATTTATTCAATGCTAGTATGCGAGTGTCAGCTGAAAAGTCCAAATTTTTTAGAACACAGTATTTGGGATTTATGGTGTCACAAGGTGGAATAAAAACGTGTCCAGACAAAGTCGACACAATACGAAAATTTCCTGTGCCAATCACCCTGACGGGGCTTAGGTTAGGTTAGGTAAGAGTGGCACACTTAGGCTGATGTTGCCCGTTGTGACACCACTGGCGTTAGCCATTTCTATTCCTTCCCTTGAGCTATCCTGTACGTTTAATGTAGGATTAAAAGTCAAGAATGCTTGCCGAATTCAAGTCGGCCAAACAGGCCATGAAATGTTTTTTGAAAGAATGGTTGCGCGTCTTGGCCAGGCCTGGGCAGTGGTAGAGGTAGTGTTCAATACTCTCTACCTCTTCCTTATTGCTACAACTGCGACAGAAATCGTTTGTTGGGTAGCCCAGTATCTTTCAATGGGTGCCCATGAGGCATTGCCCAGTTATTCCTCCAACCACTAGCCTAAGAGAGGAGGGTCATAGAGGGAGATTTAGAGCGCTTCATATCGACCACTAACCAGATTTGTCTGGTGATATGACAGATGGTGTCAGAGGCCCACCTAAAATTAACCTTCTCCTTAAGCTCAGATCCAAGCCTGTGTTTTTAGGAGGTATGCGCACATCTAGGGCCGAGTTAATTAATGGTAATTCCCTCCTTGCCAGCTCGTCAGCAAGGCAGTTGCCAGGAATGTCTTCGTGGTCAGAGACCCATACAACATGCACGGAGCACATTTCTTCTAGCCGGTTTAGAGGCCTTCTGCATTCAATGGCTACCTTGGAGGTTGTACCGCAAGAATATAAAGATTTAATAGCAGCCTGGCTGTCTGAGTATATTGTTACGCCACGTTCTAAAGGAGCGTGGGTTATAATGCTAAGAGCTGCCTCTGTTATTGCATTTAGCTCCGCCTGAAAAACACTATAGCAGTCCGGTAACCGAAAGCTGGGTTTAGATTGAATCCACCTGAGTGAATTTCGCTTCCTACACGCTCGTTTAGCTTGGAACCATCTGTGTATACAGCCGTCGACTCTGGGCCCAGGTCAACGGCTCCTATGCACTCGTTGCTCTCTGGGATTCTTGTTTCTTATTCTAAAGCATAGAAGAGGGGTGGTGCAGTCCAGTTTACTTAGGTTATCCGGCAGAGTTTCGAGGACATTTGCGTGTCCAGATCTTCTATCCTCCACGGCTGGATCGCATTTTTCCTGACTGTATTACAGCTTGCAAGGAATTTACCATAGAGGTGGACTGGTGGAAAATTTAACATTGTTTTCAGAGATTTGGTGGGTGTAGGGGGCAGTGTTCCCGTGATAAGCATCGAGGCTCTCCTCTGTACCTGCTCTAACTTTGCTCTGGCTAGAGTCCTGCTCAAAACCGGCGGCAGAAAATTTACGGAGTTCTCTTCTATATTATTGCAGAAGTTTTGTCATGACTCTCGTTGTGCTTTTTTATGGCCTTCTTTTAAAGTTCTAAGAACGTCTATGTAAGGTTGCCAGAGACCAGTTCTCTTGGCTTAATTCCTAAGGGATGAAATCTCCGGATTCCACCACCTAGGTTTCTTTTTGCTCTTCGGGAGCGTTTAAGGGCAGGAGACCTTAAAGGCAGAGTTGCCGGCTTCATCAATTTTCGACGATGCGTACAGCTCACCAAGAGAAAAAACCTTCGCCCTGGAGGGGCTCGCTTTATCAGGTCTTAGCGGTAGGCCTGGCCGATCGTGAGAAGCATGTCTAAACAAACAGGCTTAGAGGAAATTGTTATATTTCAACCAGTCCGTTCGCCTTTTGTTCCTATACGCCATTGAAAAAGTAGGAATTAGAGTAATACTAAGGGATATATATGGTAATACTAAAGGATTTATAGAGTCGTTTATCAAGACAGAAAGACTGCTTACTGCGAGAGTGAGTTCCAGCACTTCTTTCCTTACAAAAGTTACAAAAGTAGGGTCATTGCCCCGGTGGAAAATAAAGAGATTGTTTGATAAAATAAAATCAGTCAGTAGAGCCCCATGTTTCATGAAGGGAGTTGGATTCAGCTCCAATTATGACCAGGAGTTTTTTTCTGGAAGCCTCCTTCACTGCTTTCTTCAGTCTGGCCGGGGGAGAAGTTGACTGTCATAGGCCATATAGCTTGCCGAAAACTAAACAATGCTTTCCTTCAGTTGGACGCTGATGCTCACGGTATCTTCGTCACTTTACTGAGAAAGAAGAATAAAAGAAAAAGCTTTTTTGATTAGAATACATGGTCTGATCCTACCTGCTACTGGAGCTGCTATCATTGTGTAGGAATCAGAGTTGAGTCCGCAAACCCTGTTTCTTGCGATCCACGGTTCTTGGACTAAAACTGCGTCCTCAGCCTCTTCGCTGAGACGAATAAGCAGGGCCGCCGAGGCTGCCTTGGAGTGGTGAAGATTAATCTGTAGAATCCGGACCATCCCTAGATTCTGCAAAGTTCATTGCCTCTGGCTCTTCCATCTCGGCGGCGGATATGACTATGTCATGATCCGTCTCCTCGGGTTCTGAAGTCAGAAGCTGATTTTCAATAGCGCTCTTGGCGCTTATTTTTGTTGTTGAGGGTGCTGGCTCGGGGGCATTAGAGGCACTCGAGGTGCCGCTTTAGATTTTTATCCCTTCGCCGTTCAGACTGGCCACAGCAGCGTCTCCGCTCAAGCCGTTGCCTGTCTGCTTCGTTCTTTTCGCTTCCTTCGTTTTTTTGGGGATCTTAACGGTGATGGAGTAAAAGACATAGCTTATAACCCCACCACAATCCGCGAGAGCTGGGACAGAAGCATCGTTTATAACAAGGTCAACGTAACGCTGCTTCTCCTTGGTCTCACCAAATCGTACCACCCTCCAGTCGCTGGTAGGTAGTCCTTCATTGCCTAGACGGATCAGCTCAAAGATCTCCCGCGTTTTTGACGGAACCCAGGCCCAGGCCGTGGCCTCTTAGGGATTTCATCCCTGTGGACGGGTACCAAGTCTGCCCCGGACCACAGCTCTCCCACCGAGGAAATAGCCTCCTTGTAGATCTTCAGTGCGCGCTCATCCGCACAAGACACGAGCTTGATTCGTCCTTGAGGCCAACCGGCATCTCCCTGGTGCAGGGTCGGGATACTTCTGGAGTATACCCTTGTAAACGCTGCAGAGACCCATCAGCACGGACTTCCTTAAAAATTTGAACAAAAATTAAGTTGCTCCAAAATCGGTTGGGTTTAGACTCAAATGTGTGGAAATACATATATAATCACCTGTACAAAATAAAAACTCGATTAAAGATGATGAAATTTTTCCAAAAAAAATTCATATGACGTATTGTTATGAGTAGCGTACTCATACAACATAGCTTTTGACAATCTGTCCGTCGGGATGGCTCTGATCCACAGCCAGCGTTAGATGCTCTTTGGCAGCCTCGCTAAACGGCTTTGCCTCTTTGATCCACTAGAAGTGTCGTCTAGAGATCTTTGTCTCTTAGCGGCAAGTTCCATCATGTGGGGTATCCGAGTGAGTGAGTGGTTTGTCGGTGCCACCATTCCCGGAGGATCTTTTTGCGCTGGTGGCAATGACTCCCTTTGCCCACTCGAGAGAGGCATTTTGTACCTCTGTCAATTGGTGATGAGGTATGACCCCCAGGTTTTTAATGACCTTCCGGGCTACCCTACGACGTTTAGCCACTACGCTAAGCATGATTGGAAGTTTACATAGTTTAATATATACAAATGTACAGTGTCGGACAAAAAATATGGTCAAGTTCTCATAAAATTTCATTGCTAAATATTTTTTTAAATAAATGCATTATTTTTTTATTAAACATGTTTTACATTTTACATATTTTAATAATTTCACGACGAGCTCTGCACTTCACGACGGAGTTGCCACTCTAAAACATTCTTAGGTACCAAAGCATACTTTATAAGTTTTTAATCTACCAATTTTTCTCTAACAACAAAACAAGATAATTTATTTGATTCAATATTTATAAAAAATATAAGTTATCGTAAATATATTGTCGCGATAACATTCTCGTCAACAAAACATCCGGTTGACGCAACCCAACTCAGGTTGATTTCACCAAATATTCCACACGAGTCGCTATGTCAGCAGAACTGCGTTCACACAGGTTGGCTGCACAGAATATTCTACACGTGCCGCTTGGTGAGCGGAATTGCGTTCACACTGTAGAACGCCAGCGGAACAGCAGCAGCTCAGCGCGACGCCGTGGGCTAGGTGTAGGCTAGGGCACAATTGTAAAGCTTAGTTTTTAAACTCATTCTAAATTGACTGCATTAAGAGCGGAATAAAATGGTTAAAACAAATATAATCGTTTAAAATCGTTTATTTAGCGCCCAACGTGAGGCTCCAGAAATTTAAAACGTAAAGTAAAAAGTTTTGAAATCGCGTATGTTTTAGTTGAACATTGTATTTTTTAACTTTGGGTACATCAATTAAAATAAATTAAGTTACGGTGATAGTAATATAAAAAGTTGTTTGCGAAAATAGATGAGTGAGGTATTGTAAGACCTCTTTAAGAAATTAAAAATAGAAACATCTGAAGAAATCACTATGAATGCGGAACAAGTGAGTGAGTTAGTTTAAGCAGAAATTATAAGTGCGTTAGCAGCACAAAGAGTGGAGTTTGATAGGAAGTTGGTGACAATACAAAATCAAGTCACCACTGCCAAGCCTAGGGTAAAAAAATATGTTAAAGTGACATTAAATCTTTAAGTAGGATGCGACATAACATTAAACGCAATACAGACATTACATGAGTTTCATGGGCAGACAGACACATAATAAGAATGTGATAGCAACACTCCGGACTGAAAATGAGGACCCGGTGTACTCTAGACTATACCCATATCCATTGGGCGCAGCGGAATTCGTTCCCAAGGAAATCCAGCAATTGTTGACAAATACTATTATAGGACCATCCAGGTCTTCGTACAATAGGAAAAAGGGCGTCGATGACGCCGGACAAGCAAAGCAAAGCTTAGCTTTCGAATTCTGTATAATTTAGGTGGAAGCAAATATTTTACCACTCTGGACTTAAAATCCGGCTTTTTCCAGATTAACTTGTCGGAGCGCGATACAAAAAAAAAACAGCTTTCTCTATCAATAACGGCAAATACGATTTCTGCCGGTTGCCGTTAGGATTAAAAAATGCTCCAAGTATTTTTCAAAGGGCGATAGATGATGTGTTGAAGAAACACATCGGAAAAGCTGTTTTCTTTACGTGGACGATGTCATAATTTTTTCACAAGACAAACAACAACATTTGAAGGATGTGAAAGCAATCCTTAAACATTTATTCAATGCTAGTATGCGAGTGTCAGCTGAAAAGTCCAAATTTTTTAGAACACAGTATTTGGGATTTATGGTGTCACAAGGTGGAATAAAAACGTGTCCAGACAAAGTCGACACAATACGAAAATTTCCTGTGCCAATCACCCTGACGGGGCTTAGGTTAGGTTAGGTAAGAGTGGCACACTTAGGCTGATGTTGCCCGTTGTGACACCACTGGCGTTAGCCATTTCTATTCCTTCCCTTGAGCTATCCTGTACGTTTAATGTAGGATTAAAAGTCAAGAATGCTTGCCGAATTCAAGTCGGCCAAACAGGCCATGAAATGTTTTTTGAAAGAATGGTTGCGCGTCTTGGCCAGGCCTGGGCAGTGGTAGAGGTAGTGTTCAATACTCTCTACCTCTTCCTTATTGCTACAACTGCGACAGAAATCGTTTGTTGGGTAGCCCAGTATCTTTCAATGGGTGCCCATGAGGCATTGCCCAGTTATTCCTCCAACCACTAGCCTAAGAGAGGAGGGTCATAGAGGGAGATTTAGAGCGCTTCATATCGACCACTAACCAGATTTGTCTGGTGATATGACAGATGGTGTCAGAGGCCCACCTAAAATTAACCTTCTCCTTAAGCTCAGATCCAAGCCTGTGTTTTTAGGAGGTATGCGCACATCTAGGGCCGAGTTAATTAATGGTAATTCCCTCCTTGCCAGCTCGTCAGCAAGGCAGTTGCCAGGAATGTCTTCGTGGTCAGAGACCCATACAACATGCACGGAGCACATTTCTTCTAGCCGGTTTAGAGGCCTTCTGCATTCAATGGCTACCTTGGAGGTTGTACCGCAAGAATATAAAGATTTAATAGCAGCCTGGCTGTCTAAGTATATTGTTACGCCACGTTCTAAAGGAGCGTGGGTTATAATGCTAAGAGCTGCCTCTGTTATTGCATTTAGCTCCGCCTGAAAAACACTATAGCAGTCCGGTAACCGAAAGCTGGGTTTAGATTGAATCCACCTGAGTGAATTTCGCTTCCTACACGCTCCTTTAGCTTGGAACCATCTGTGTATACAGCCGTCGACTCTGGGCCCAGGTCAACGGCTCCTATGCACTCGTTGCTCTCTGGGATTCTTGTTTCTTATTTCTAAAGCATAGAAGAGGGGTGGTGCAGTCCAGTTTACTTAGGTTATCCGGCAGAGTTTCGAGGACATTTGCGTGTCCGGATCTTCTATCCTCCACGGCTGGATCGCATTTTTCCTGACTGTATTACAGCTTGCAAGGAATTTACCATAGAGGTGGACTGGTGGAAAAAGGAGGGGCTCGCTTTATCAGGTCTTAGTGGTAGGCCTGGCCGATCGTGAGAAGCATGTCTAAACAAACAGGCTTAGAGGAAATTGTTATATTTCAACCAGTCCGTTCGCCTTTTGTTCCTATACGCCATTGAAAAAGTAGGAATTAGAGTAATACTAAGGGATATATATGGTAATACTAAAGGATTTATAGGGTCGCTTATCAAGACAGAAAGACTGCTTACTGCGAGAGTGAGGTCCAGCACTTCTTTCCTTACAAAAGTTACAAAAGTAGGGTCATTTCCCCGGTGGAAAATAAAGAGATTGTTTGATAAAATAAAATCAGTCAGTAGAGCCCCATGTTTCATGAAGGGAGTTGGATTCAGCTCCAATTATGACCAGGAGTTTTTTTCTGGAAGCCTCCTTCACTGCTTTCTTCAGTCTGGCCGGGGGAGAAGTTGACTGTCATAGGCCATATAGCTTGCCGAAAACTAAACAATGCTTTCCTTCAGTTGGACGCTGATGCTCACGGTATCTTCGTCACTTTTTGAGAAAGAAGAATAAAAGAAAAAGCTTTTTTGATTAAAATACATGGTCTGATCCTACCTGCTACTGGAGCTGCTATCACTGTGTAGGAATCAGAGTTGAGTCCGCAAACCCTGTTTCTTGCGATCCACGGTTCTTGGACTAAAACTGCGTCCTCAGCCTCTTCGCTGAGACGAATAAGCAGGGCCGCCGAGGCTGCCTTGGAGTGGTGAAGATTAATCTGTAGAATCCGGACCATCCCTAGATTCTGCAAAGTTCATTGCCTCTCGCTCTTCCATCTCGGCGGCGGGTATGACTATGTCATGATCCGTCTCCTCGGGTTCTAAAGTCAGAAGCTGATTTTCAATAGCGCTCTTGGCGCTTATTTTTGTTGTTGAGGGTGCTGGCTCGGGGGCATTAGAGGCACTCGAGGTGCCGCTTTAGATTTTTATCCCTTCGCCGGTCAGACTGGCCACAGCAGCGTCTCCGCTCAAGCCGTTGCCTGTCTGCTTCGTTCTTTTCGCTTCCTCTGCTTTTTTGTAGATCTTAATGGTGATGGAATAAAAGACATAGCCTATAACCCCACCACAATCCACGAGAACTGGGACAGAAGCATCGTTCATGACAAGGTCAAGGTAACGCTGCTTCTCCCTGGTCTCACCAACTCGTACCGCCCTCCAGTCGCTGGTAGGAAGTCCTTCGTTGCCAAGGCGGATCAGCTCAAAGATCTCCCGCGTTTCTGACGGGACCCAGGCCCAGGCCGTGGCCTCTTAGGGATTTCATCCCTGTGGACGGGCACCAAGTCTGCCCCGGACCACAGCTGTCCCACCGAGGAGATAGCCTCCTTGTAGATCTTCACTGCGCGCTCATCCGCACAAGATACGAGCTTGATTCGTCCTTGAGGCCAACCGGCATCTCCCGGGATACTTCTGGAGTATACCCTTGTAAACCCTGCAGAGACCCATCAGCACGTACTTCCATGCGAGTGATTGGTTTGTCGGTGCCACCATTCCCGGAGGAGCGTTTTGCGCTGGTGGCAATGACTCCCTTTGCCCACTCGAGAGAGGCCTTTTGTACCTCTGTCAATTGGTCATGAGGTATGAACCCCAGCTTTTTAATGACCTTCGAGGCTGTTCTAATGGCTTTGGAGGGGCCGGGACTCTGGTCCAGTGCCTCAGCCGTTTCCTTACTGCCGGTGGTCTGCTGAACGGTGTTCCCATTTTTGTCCGTGGAGGACTCTGGTTTAGCCACTTCGCTAAGCAGGATTGGAGAGGCCTTGACGCGCCTGTGGAGGATGGTCGCCCTCAGATTTTCCACCAGAAAGGACTTTCCCTCGAGGGGTTTAGTACTTCCGGTTTCTGCCCGGAGTAGCTTACCCTCTAGGGGCGTGGCTACACCTTCGGTTGTTGCGGAGGACTGAGACTGTGGTGTTGGCCGCGAAGGCCCTTTCGCCACCATCGGTGCGCGACTGGTTTGGACTTGTCATCGTCGTGTCCAGCGATGGCACTACCCGTGCAGGGTTCCGAGATTACTCGTATTATATCCATAACGTATCTGGTTCTTTGGACACCTACTAAGCCGAAACCTTTCGGTGGCCGGCCAAAAGGGGAAGGGGAACGTGTTTCATAAAAGAGTTCGCAAAAATAGCCAAACCATTATCAAACATATTGAGGGGAGAATACCGTCTGGTGACTGCGTCACAGTCGTAAAAAAAAAACGAAATCGTATCAACTCCCAAAAAATACCCAAAATCAGGTCTTAAATCTTAGGCACCAAAATGAGTGTAGGCCAGTGTAAGAGATGGTAAGCTTTTATTGATGAGTGCAATGCAAAACTCATTTACAAACCGGGTACAGAAAATGTGGTTGCGGAAGCATTGTTTCGGCAGCACATAAACGAATTAGACAATATCACTGCGAAAAATCGTCAACTAATACGATAGAAAAAACCGATAAGCTAATAAACTATTTCCGAAACCAGATACTTATAGAACAAGGTATAGAACCTCAAAGAAGAACCTTTCTTATTTTCGGGAAAAAAACAAGACATCTCATTTCATGCCAAATGACAGACGATTTGATAAAACTTCTGCAGGAGGCTGTAAACGGTGATGTGGTTAACGCAATATACTGCGATTTACATACATTAGCACAAGTTCAGCATAAATTAAAACAACTTCTCCCGTCCGTTCCGGTACGAAAGTCATGTATTGCGACAATTTAAAGTCCCTAAATTCATTTATCGTGAAGGCAGCACTATAACCCAATTTTAATATAGATATCGCGAACGCCCCACCACTTCATAGTACATCAAATGGTCAGGTAGAGCGATTCCATAGCACATGGAAATATCGCGATTTCTTAAAATTGATAAAAATCTAGAGGATAGAGGTGGGTAACTCAGCACTGAGTTGAGTTACTGAGCTGACTCTTTGCGATGAGCCGCACGCTCAGACTCACTTCTCAAAAAAATTGTGACTCAGTAGCTCAGTTATAAATTTCAGCCATCTTGCTGAACGGCGAGTCGATGAGTGTGTCAGCACTGAGAATCAAAGATGAGCTGATACGAAGCTCTTTGTTTTGTGGAGAGACACTCTGTAAGAAATGGCACTTGGGAGTTTTTTATTGCATTTTTGGAGATTTTGCAGTATTTTCGCCACCTTTGAGGTTGGCAAACAGTATAAATGTAAACGCAATAAAAATAAGAATAAGAAATAAATATATGAAATAAACATGATCACAATTATAAAATACGAGAAATTCAAATTTTGCAAAAATGCGTAATAACAGCTTTTAAACATGCATAAAACAAATAACTATAAAAATATATGTGATGAACATGCAATTTGCATATCATATTATCTATGGTAAGAATAAAGAGTGACATAAAATAAGAACTAGCGCGAAAATGTTTCTTTTTGGCGCGTTATCAATTGTGCTGTCACTTTAATTATTTAACGTGTACCTCTCCACCATAACAGTGTTGCCGTAGTTGCACAGAGCGACAGTATTATGAAATGAGTCGTAACTTAATTGTGCTGTCACTTTAATTATTTCACGTGCACCTCTCCACGATAACAGTGCTGCCGTAGTTGCACAGAGCGACACTATTATGAAATGAGTCGTAACTCAATTGTACTACCTCACTGAGCTGACTCACTTAATTGAGCAGGAGTCATTGAGTCAACTCGCGAAAATTTGCTGAGTTACCCACCCCTACTACAGGATATCGAGGAAATAATCGTTTTGTCCACAATTAAATATAATAACTCATTTCCATTACGGTCTTTCGTCCACAAAAAGACGATGCGCGGATAGCGTCTCTCTTAAAAATGCCCAAGAAAAAGAATTAATAGCACATAATAAGAATAGAAGAGATAGGGAATTCTCAGAAGGGGTTAAAATGCTAGTCAAAAACAATAAGAGACTAGGCAATAAATGGACGCCTCTTTATACTAAGGAAAATGTTGAAAAAGATTTGGGCACGACAGTGCTCATAAGAGGGAAGAGGGTCTATAAGGACAACCTTCGTTAAATTAAAATTAAAATTATCGAATTAGTTTTAATGTTTATGTGATTTTAGGATTATCGTAGATATAATCTTCGCTATACGCCAATCCGCGAATCGGCTGATTGACACGCAGCACAGACTATTCACTATTAACACAGAGGTTCAAAAAGAAATCAATAGCCTTACCGTTAGAGTAAACAAAATTTTTGAAGCAGCAAAACAAAAGGAATAAGATACTGGTCACCTGCACGATGTATTTTTTTTGGTGGAATCAGACACAAAACAACGCGTGCAGAAAACAGCACTCAGACTACATGCCGTCTATTTTACTGTTTTAATGTTCCTTTTAATCTGTTTTAAATCTGCAGGACTTACGAATAAATTTTAGCAAATTTTGGGGTGTCAAGGAGCTCAGGTGTTCGTCTCTCAACACGTCACGACCAAATGAACTCAACGTTATAGAGTCTCTTCAGGAAAGGAAACGGTGGCGTACTATCCTGTGTCATTGAAAAGACGCAAGTGTCCATATCTCTGCCGCCTGCAATTGCCACCTCGCCCCACTCTATTTTATACCAACATCCGTTTCTTTTATGTCTGCAGGTGGCCTCTAAGGCCTCCCCTCCTATGATTATACAAAGTGACGGTAAGTGCAGCATTGCATCAAGAGCAGCGCCAGGTGTTGTAGGGAATGTCCCTGTACAGCACACGGCGATCGTTCCCTGAAGTTTAGCAAGCAGGTCTCCCACGCTATTAACTGAGAGTTTGCTCCACCATACCACCGACGCATAGCTGATTATGGGTCTGATCATAGAGGTGTATATCCAGAGGATACCCTTTGAGAATAGACCCCACGTTTTGCCGAAGACCCGTTTACACTGCAAATGCTTCAGAGGTCTTGTGCTCAACGTAAGATTTCCACGACAGTTTTGCATCCAGAATTTCTCCTAGATACTTCACTTCGGAAGAAGTCTGAATTTTGACTCCCTTAAGTGTGAGGAGAATGAGGCCATCCAACCTTCTCCGCCAAGTGTCTACCTTATTCAGTATTGTCTGCGATTTCGTGCAAACACCCGGCAGAGATGGGCCGTGACTAGACAGGCCACATCGTCCGCACAAGCCTGAGCGTAGATATTCGAGTCATCAAGAGTGACAAGAAGATAATCAATCACCAAGCACCAGAGCAAAAGGGAAAGCACACCGCCCTGAGGACAACCCTTATTTACTCCGCACCTTAGGTATCGATCCCCTTCCGCCTGAATCCCGCTGCGCCAGCAATGAACGAATCAAATATATCAGTGAAGGATCTATCCCATGCCTTAGAGCAGCAGTGCACTTGATATGAAAGGAGGCATTGTCAAAAGCACCCTCATATTTTGCAAAGCCGTCTCACAAGATTTTCCCGCCTGATAGGCATTTTGATGCAAAGGCAGAGGATGTGATGAAAACGCTTCCCTACGAATGCGTAGCTCTACTAATCTTTTCAGACAGTTTAGCATGAATGATGGCAGGCTAATAGGTCTGTAGCTTCCTGTAGCGTCCCGTACGATATACTCATGGCCAGAAACAGAGCAATAATTACAGAACTACATAGCATTATTACCTCCATCACTTTCGCAAAAATCGAAACCTTGAACCTCATACTCTTGGACAGTAATGAAATAAATTCCATTATAGAAAACTAGCATTTCACAAATCTTACGGTAACCGATATTATGTCCCTAGCTAGGATTAAGATTCTACAATATAACAATATCATATATTTTTAAATAAAATACCCTATTCCTAAGTTTAGATTTAAGAAAATTAATATATTGCCCGTAGCCCCTGGCCTCGAAGTCATGCACCTACAGAAATCCATCTTAGGTACTTGCCACAACCAAACTCTTACGGCAAAGAACTGCAGCGACACGGTACCAACGTTTTGTCTTGCATCATCAGTTACACAACATTTAATAATCTCGCACTTATTGCGCAGGTCAGCGATGGTTTGAATATCATTAACGACCAACTGCCTGACATAGAAGAAAATGATGAGGCTCCGATCACGGTCAACGGTACCTACCTGGTTGTCTTCAAGGATCACTTGAGAATTTATGGTACGACATTTTACAATGAAAATGCAATGACCCCTCTGAAACTGGGAACACCATGGGCTGCCGCAATTAACCTCACACAACACACGGAAATTCTTAGCGCACCCTACCTCCACCATGTAAACCAACAGAATCTCCAACACATCAAACATCTGCAACCGCGTGTTGAGAAAGGTTGTCTAACAACCATCGGTGCAATATTAATTGTGGGTCTGTTCGCCTACGCAGTCTCGGTCGAAGTAGCAATCCAAAACGCCGGTACGAGGGCCGTAGACGTATCTGGCTTAGAAGGGGAGGAGTTATTGTAAATAAGTTTTCACGATAACATTCTCGTCAACAAAACATCCGGTTGACGCAACCCAACTCGGGTTGATTGCACCAAATATTCCACACGAACCGCTATGTCAGCAGAACTGCGTTTACACGGGTTGGCTGCACGGAATATTCTACACGAACCGCTACGTCAGCAGAACTGCGTTCACACAGGTTGGCTGCACAGAATATTATACATGTGCCGCTAGGTAAGCAGAATTTCGTTTACACAGTAGAACGCCAGCGGAACAGCAGCAGCGCAGCGCGACGCCGTAGGTTAGGTGTAGGCTAGGACTCAATTGTAAAGTTTAGTTTTTAAACTCGTTCTGAATTGACCGCAACAAGAGCGGAATTGTTAAAACAAATATATTCTTTTAATTTATACATGTATATAAATTCAGTTAATATACATATATACATAAAATATTAAATACCTGAAAACATCAAAAATAAATATATTTGTAGTATTAAATTTTTTTCGTTTGAAAAAACAAATTCAGGTATTTTATGTGTTTGAATAAAATTTTGTAAAAATTTTTTTAACAAAAATTATGTGTCTAAGAGATCTCTTTTTGCTGACCACACGTAATGCGCACAACCCATTCGTTTGTTAAATTCAGTTGAATCATCAAATTTCTTCTTTCTCTGTCCTGGTAACCATAGCTATTTTTATATATACAGCAAGCAAGAAAGTATGCATTTTCAAGCGAACAAATCTTAAGGTTAACTTTTGTGTAATACGAGTACACAAAATTTTTGCTTACCAAAAGCCTACACCTACCAACCAAACTACCAATTTTGGTCCAATTTCACCAAAACGGCAACGCTGACTACGATTTTCTTCATCGACTCAGACTCTCAACTTTTTCTTAGTCGCTATTTAGGTGCAAGGTTACCAGGTTGCTGACAATTGTGAATACATAAACCGCAACTGATAAGTATATTAAATCACATTAAATACTTCGCATCGAAATATAGTAATGTTCACCAAAATACTTTAATAAATTTAACAAAATTTTTAATAATATCTGCCATCGTCTTCTTGAAATGCACATCGTCCAATCCCAAGGATTTATTGCTCGAGTAACCCAAGAATTAACAATGACTTACAGCAGAACCACAAGACTGAAGCGAGCATCAAATATATACTCGTATAGAGTTGTGGAAAAAACTGTTAAACGTTCCCTTCAAGCCAATGTTAACTCTACCATCCATTTTCGCCCCTGTGAACGCCTTTCATCCAATTACATCCCAGCCTTCTCATAAACTAAAAACAAAATATGTACGTACAATTGTGTGCATCAAATACTATACCAAAACATCAAAAACTATTAGAATGCCAAAGGCTGAAAATGATTCAACTTCATTTGCTGTCATCTCGGACAGGAATAAATATTTAAAACAGGTCTTCTTTTCCCACACAACTCTATATTTTCCTGACCACGCATTCCCAACTAAGAGAAAATATGTGATCTGCACAATAGTTTTCGATTTTGTTTATCAAATTGGACTACTTAATGCTATAGAAATTTCGTTTCCTGCCTTTTAATTATATTTATTATATTCTAAAGGTTGTTTATAATTCAGTAAAAAAATATATTAGAATTATTTCGGTCCGATAGACTTAGCTTCTAGTGCCGTTTATAGTGTAATATAATTATTTATACAGTGGACGTCCAGTATAACGAACGATATAATGTTCGGGGTTGTACGATATATCGAAAATTCGTTATACTGAAATAAAAATATGTTATGCGGTTTTTATGCACTATAGCAATAAAAACATAAATTATATTGCTTAGTTCATTTCTTTATTGAAAAACCAAAATTAAAAAGATATATGTATGTATACATAAATTCTTTCTTCAAGATATAGATTACAGTTTTCTGAATTAAAAGTGTTAACAATTATTCAGTATTTAAAAAGTCTGTTATTTGTTTTTTTTTTAACTGAAAGTGGTCGAGTCAATGCTTCTTCCCACTGACTTTTTAAGACACACACTTTTGATATTTCTATATCATTTTCTGTAGCCCATTGAATACCCATATCGGTTTCGGTTTAGTTGATGTTGCCACGCTATTATCATCATTTTCACTGCCCAGCAATGAAATTTCCTCCACCGGCTGATTGTCTGTTTCTTCAGTAGCAAGGTCGTATGCATTTATCTAATTCTTCCACTCTGAAGCTCATCTAATAACATATGTACATATGTAATAAAAATTATACATAACTGCAATGTAACAACGTAACATTCTTACATCTGAGGAATAGCATTGTTTAACAGAAGTAAAGTGTTTGATAAAGCAACTTGCTCTTCGTTACTTTTCAAAACAACCAAGGGAATGTTGTCCTCGTCCTCAAATTGAGCAAATTCTAACAAAATATTTTTCCAACACTTTGATAAGACATTTTCCGAAATTTTTTCCCACGCCTTAGCTATAAGTGACGTCGCCTCAAACAGATTAAGCTTTTTAAGTGCCATTTGAATACTATTGACTGCTGAGCTCACTTTTTTGGTAAGAATATTGTTTTTGTAGTGCAATTTTGTGAGACGTATTGCATTTTGGTCCAGAGGAGGTGGCATGAACATGACCCAAATTCTATAAAGCTACAGTTCGGTTATGCATATATCTATAGATTAATTTTTGATTTACATATGTACATATTTAAATATACCTGGGGTACAAAATTGGAAAAAAAAACCATGTTTTGAATCCATGCCGATTTTGAGTGCGAATAATCAATCGGTAGTTTCTTATTTTTGAACGACCGTGGGTTTTTTGCTTTGCCTATCACAAGCGGTTTAATTTTCATTGTGCCTGTTGCATTGCAACACAGGAGAATTGTCGTTCGTTCTTTTGAAAGTTTCATCTGCGTTAAAAACCGCTTCAAGACTAAGTTCATGACTTCACGACTTCTTAGCTCTGATAATTCTTCCTTGAATGGCTCAACAAGTTCTGCTTGAGACGACAATTTTTCTCCACACTGTTTGAGAATACGAATTCCAAATCTTTTCTTGAATTTTGTCAGCCAACCGCTACTAGCTGGGAAGGGTTTGTTTGCGTAGAGTTTGCGATGGATTTCTACAGCCTTGGTTTTGATAATGTACAAACCATTTGTACAATTCACGCTCTGTTTTTTGGTATTCTCCTTGTCTCAGAGACTGCCGTTTGGCAGATCCACATTGCGTTGATTTTAAGTTTTTTAACAGCTTGGTACTATTTTTTATTATAGTACAAACACTTGATTTGGGAATCGCATACTTCGCTGAAATTTCTTTTAAAGATTTTCCACTTTTATATTCACTTATTAAGTTAGATTTTACACCGAGAGTAAGTCGTTTTCGTGAAGGCATTAAATATATTTATAATGCGCACTCGACCAAAATGTATTTAAGTGTAACTACCCTATGTATTGTACATACGTATGACGCCACTGAATGTCATGTTGTTAAAAGCAAAAACGAACAAAACAAAGCAACGAAAAAAAAATATCTGCACTTTTCCAATTGTTCCAAGAGATAAAAAACCGTACAAAAAAAGAATTCGTTATATAGAATACTGAAATTGTTTAGCGTTCGTTATTTAGAGTCTCCAATGATGCTCAGAAAACCTTTCGCAATACTGGACATTCGTAGTACAGCCATTCGTTATACTGGACGTCCACTGTAATTAATAATTGACAATTTTATTGAGTTCGAGGGCAGTTTATTGAAGATTTTATTTGAAAAAAATGGTAGAAGTTATAGTACTATTTCGGAAATTACCACATTTCCTCATCAGACTTCTTTTTTTTATTAAATTATTTATATTTAGTCTTCATAACCACTTAAACCCAGGAGCTCGGAGTGGACTGTTGTGTTTATTCCATGTTCCTTAACCCCCCGTCAAACACATGGTTCTGGCCAGGCATATTTCATTTTGGAGCGTTAATTAAACATACTTCTAGTTTAGGTATCTGTATTTTCCGGTAGCCGCCTAAAATATTGTTGGCTTCTATCTGTAAAAAAAATTCAAAACGATAGTTCCAACACGACGAAAACTGCAAAAGAAAAAAGTCCCCCCTCGAACAAACACATATCCCTGGCCAGACCCCTACAAAATTTGTATGAAATAAATTATTATTATACACATTTTGGGTTATTTTTCTGCATATACGATGCATATTTTTGTTTCCAGGTATTTTGTTGTCAAACTTGTTTTTTTTTTATATTTTGGGCTGTTTTTCTGTGAATTCAATGCTGATGTTTACTTTCAGGTAGTTTCTGTGTTAATTTTTCTCTTATTTCTTTCTTTTGTTTGTGATTTTGGTTTTGAGTTCAATTAGTTTATTATTAAATGCTGAACATACAACATGGACAGTCCGAAATATAAATTTTTTGTGCGAAAATTAAAGTCAAATTATTAATATTATTATGGCAGAGGATTTAGAATTTGTGTACAATACGCGCTTGCGTAAAGGTTTACTGATAATTTCCAACAACAACTATCCTCAGCGCTACAGCTTGATTTCACACAGAAGCAGAGGAAGCACTAGATTTATTTGAAGACCAAAGCGGTGAAAACACAGATTTTGTGTCCGAAGATGACGCCTCGGACATTGAATATGAATTGGAAATTGAAGCAAATGAAATATTCGACAGCGATGAAGAATCCGAAGAAGAAAGTGAGAATGCACCAACTCAAGCTGCAGACGGTTTTTGCTTGGAAAAGATGATACCAAGTGGAGTACAGCTGAACCCGCTCAAGTGAGATTCCGCCAGCACAACATCATGCGTTTCAGAGGTGGACCAAAAACAATCTTGACCACCCCGCTTGAGGTGTTCGAGCTTTTCTTTTCACCGAACAATACGTTCATCATCGTAACACAAACAAATCTATATGGAGAAAAAGTTACACGCAAATGGAACGCAGAACATGGAAACTGCACACCACGAGTATGGGTTGATATGACAAGTGTTGATCTTGACGCTTTTATTGGGATACTATTGGCTTCTGGTGTCAGTCATAATACTATGCAGTTCTCAAGATTGATGCGGCAAACTGATCCACTTCCAATATTCCGTGCAGACATGTCATATAGACAATTTGTTACTTTGATGCGCTATATTCGATTTGATGATAGTCGTACGCGCGCATTTTATTAATAAACCGACAAAGCTGCCCCATTCTCGATGCGAAAACCAAATATTCGTTGCAAGGAAAACTGGACAAACCAAGTTGAAAATGTGCTCATGAGTTTGGCTAATCAATACACCAACAATGGCAGAACTATTATTGCCGATAACTTCTTTACAACATTAAACGCAGCTAAACGTCTTTCGTCGATTGGACTAGCATACGTTGGCACCATTAGATCCAACAAAAGTTGTCTTCCCAAAGAAGTGAAAGAAGACAGCAAACGGCCAGTGCTTTCATCTGTGTTCGGTTTCTATGATAACCTTATATCACTGTGCAGCTACGTTCCAAAGAAAAACGAAGCAGTAATCTACTATCCACTGTGCACTACACCAAGAAAGTTGAAGGTGTAGCAAAAAAACCGGAAGCTATATTATTTTACAATTCAACAAAGGCCGGCGTTGATAGAATGGACCAAATGGTAATGCATTACTTCACAAAACGGCCAACCACTTTTTTGCAACATAATAGACGTCATGGGATTAGCCGCTTAAATCATATGCAATGAAAATATAGAAGGAACCAGAAAAGAGAAGCGACGATTGTTCTTGAACACGCTGAGTAAAAAATTGGTTCTTGCTAATACTGAAAATTGCATGAACACCAACCATATTTTGGGACAACATTCAACCCGTTTGGCCATTGAATCTATCTTTGGAAGGCCGTTGAATATTCCCTGCAACATGCTGCCTAACCAACAAAGCGGCCCTAGTACAATGAGTTCCAGAAAAGATTGCAGAATTTGTGTCACCGAAGACAAAAAGCTACGTAGGAAGACACGTTTTTACTGCACCAAATGCACTAATTCTGTGAGCGAACAACATTCTAAAGTTGATTATACTTGTTTTTCATGCATTCCACAAAATGAATAAAAAATAATAATAAAATGGTTGTTCATTTTTCTGTTGGCCTAGTAAATGTTAATATTTTAGAATTTTTATTGAGCTCAAGGCCAGTTTATGGAAGATTTTTTGTGAAAAAACAACAACAGCTTTTAATGGTTGAAGTTATAGTACTATTTCGGAAATCACCACATTTCCTCATCAGACTTCTTTTTGATTATTAAATTAAATTATTTTTTAATTTAATTTTCATAACCACTTTTCTCAGGCTTTGAACCCGGGAGCTCGGAGTTGCAGAGCCAATATGCTACCTATTGTGCTACGCTAGCCGAGTTGGCTGTTGTGTTTATTTCATCTTCCTTAAACAAACCAACTACAAACAAGAGCAACTGATCTGCCGCTATTTAACTTGTTTGTGTGGTTGTTGTTTGTGTTTTTTGTTTGCAAATTCTGTATAATGTGTTTTTTACATTATATTCTAATGCATTTTTAAGGCGTGCTCATCCTTGTATACAGTGGTTGTTCATTTTTCTGTTGGCCTAGTAAATGTTAATATTTTAGAATTTTTATTGAGCTCAAGGCCAGTTTATGGAAGATTTTTTTGTGAAAAAACAACAACAGCTTTTAATGGTTGAAGTTATAGTAATATTTCGGAAATCACCACATTTCCTCATCAGACTTCTTTTTGATTATTAAATTAAATTATTTTTTAATTTAATGTTTTTTGTTTGCAAATTCTGTATAATGTGTTTTTTACATTATATTCTAATGCATTTTTAAGGCGTTAACAAGTTAAATAGCGGCAGATCAGTTGCTCTTGTTTGTAGTTGGTTTGTTTAAGGAAGATGAAATAAACACAACAGCCAACTCGGCTAGCGTAGCACAATAGGTAGCATATTGGCTCTGCAACTCCGAGCTCTCGGGTTCAAAGCCTGAGAAAAGTGGTTATGAAAATTAAATTAAAAAATAATTAAATTTAATAATCAAAAAGAAGTCTGATGAGGAAATGTGGTGATTTCCGAAATAGTACTATAACTTCAACCATTAAAAGCTGTTGTTGTTTTTTCACAAAAAATCGTCCATAAACTGGCCTTGAGCTCAATAAAAATTCTAAAATATTAACATTTACTAGGCCAACAGAAAAATGAACAACCATTGTATACAAGGATGAGCACGCCTTAAAAATGCATTAGAATATAATGTAAAAAACACATTATACAGAATTTGCAAACAAAAAACACAAACAACAACCACACAAACAAGTTAAATAGCGGCAGATCAGTTGCTCTTGTTTGTAGTTGGTTTGTTTAAGGAAGATGAAATAAACACAACAGCCAATTCTAAAATAATAATAAAATAATATACGAACATACTTAGAAATTCAAAGTTACCGTACCCTTTTTGCCATACAAATGCATGAAAACGTACTGGGGTCTGGCCAGGCATATGTGTTTGTTCGAAGGATTCAGAATATGTGTTTGACGGGGGATTAAACAACCCAACTACAAACAAGAGCAACTGATCTGCCGCTATTTAAACTTGCTTGTTTGGTTGTTGTTTGTATTTTAGCAATTCTGTTTTTTTTATTTTAGTTTCTTACTAATACTAATAAGAATCCATTTAAGGCGTGCTCATCCTTGCATATATAAATTTTTGTTATTTATTGGCTTTATAAATGTTTAATAATTGACAATTTTATTGAGCTCGAGGCAGAAGATGGAACGAACACAAAAGTCCACTCGGCTAGCGTAGCACAGCATGTAGGGTGTTGGCTCTGCAACTCCGAGCTCCCGGGTCTAAAGCCTGCGAGAAATAATTATGAAGAATAAATATAATTAATTAAAAAAAAAAAATCTGATGACGAAATGTGGTGATTTCCGAAATAGTACTATAACTTCTACCATTAGAAACTGTTGTTGTTTTTTCTAAATAAAATCTTCAATAAACTGGCCTCGAGCTCAATAAAATTGTCAATTATTAAACATTTATAAGGCCAAAAAATAATAAAAATTTATATATTTATAATTATATTTTTAATAAATACTCCTCTATATCTTACTTAACAGTTAAACAATAAACATTTTATATAAGGGTTTTCGCAGGCTCGAGGTCCAGTTTTTATATAAATAAAACAGTGATGCACAACGTCCCAGTAGCAAGTGGTATAGACTTTCCAATGAAGTGGTAATTTGCAGCTCCAATATACGAGAGCTTCCAACACCGATTACATTTTGTACAGAGCTTGTGTTTAAAAACTCATTCATACCACATCACTGACATCTTCCAACGAAGAATTCATAAGAGCAAATTGCCGCTTCATTATCTTTTGCAATGCAAGTGTTCTTAAGCCCAACTTGCCGTTTCATTGTGTATTGTAAGAGAAATGGTATTATGTACAACTTTCTGATTCATTGTTAATTGCATTCGAAAGAGAAATTTGTGCAAATTACTGATTCGTTGTACTTTACAAGTGAAGTGATAATGTGTTCCACTCGCTTTTACATTGCCTCTTGCATGCAAAGCAGTACGCCAACCCACTAACCCAAATTAATCATTGAAATTTTGAAAGATAAACATATGTAAATCCAGTAAAACATTTATTATTACTGGATTTACAATTTTTAATAAATTGCATGACTATTTTAGATTTCTTATTTCCAAGACTCCGCATTCGTCCTGCCCTCATCTGCGTACAAAATAAAACTAAATAAAGAAACACAATACATAAAATAAACATGTAAAAACCCAAATTTTAAAACTACAAATCATTAGCGCGTGCTGTCGACGATAGCCGAAAACGGTACACGAGTTTATGTTATTGCTCAGTCATCGCTCTACTTTCGACTCGAACAGTTGTGATTCGTGACTTTCCTAATTCTTTTTTCTCCGCCTATTCGGCAGTGCCTCGTGAGTGCGTTACTTGCAGTCTAATTATTGTATAAAACAAAATAAATAAGGGGTTTTTTTGCTGGCTCGAGGTCAAGTTTTTATAGAAATAAAACACGAAGTTGTGGAAGAGTTATTAGATAACACGATGAAGAAATTAACAAAAATACCAAGAGTGTTCACCAAATATGTTGATGACTTATTTGCAATAAATAACGAAAATGAGACACAAAACACACTTGACGCACTAAATTCCTTTCACAAAAATATTAAGTTCACAATAGAACTGGAAGAAGACGGAAAATTAACCTTTTTGGACTCTATATTAATCAGACGAGGAAACCAATTGAAACTCAGGTGGTACAAGAAGCCAACATCATCAGGACGAATCATCAACTTTAATTCTAAGCACCCTAAGGCGATGATAATAAATACAGCAATGGGCTGTATACGTAGAATGTTGGAAATATCCGACGACACCTACCACAAAGAACTAGAGAAAGAAATAAAGCATACACTAAAAAACAATGATTTTCCGGATCATATAATTAAAACATTATTAAAAAAATCACTATCTGCAAAATCCCAACAACGTCCAAAACAGCCAATTAAATATAAATCCGTAATTTATGTACCAAATTTATCAGAACGCCTAACAAAATCAGATTGCTACAAAAACACTGAAGTAAAAATTGCCCACAAACCCACAAATACATTAAAAAATTTATTCAACAGGACAAAACCAAAAATACCTCAAGGGGAAAAAAGCAACGTTATTCATAAAATTCCGTGCAACGGTAAAAATAACGAAATCTGTGACAGTATTTATGTAGGGACAACAAAATCAAAATTAAAAACTAGACTATCACAACACAAATCGGACTTCAAACAGTGCCATAGTACAAATTTCCAAACAGCACTAATGGCCCACTGTGTAAATAGCGGCCACTCACCAAATTTAGAAAAAGCAGAGATCCTCCAACAAGAACAACACTACAGCAAAAGATTTACATTAGAAATGCTACACATCATCAACATACCGACAAACGAAATACTGAATTACAAAGCGGACACAGATAATTGCGCTCACTTGTACAGACACTTGCTAGGAAGTAAATAAATACAAAATTAGTATCAAACTCCACGTCAAAAGGAGCGGACGTGTTAAATAATGTATGTATGATTATTGTTATTTGTTATTTTAAAATGTACATATGTACGTATTTTTAATTTATGTTGTTAAATAATTTTTGCCCTAAAGACGATTGCCGGAGTGCAATCGAAATATATCGACAAAGAAAATAAAACTTCGTGTTTTATTTCTATAAAAACTTGACCTCGAGCCAGCAAAAAAACCCCTTATTTAAAATGGAAAGGTCGCCAAAATCAATGTTATTAAACAAAAACGGAAGGCACGCCGTCAGCAAAAACCAACAAAAAAAGGGGAAATGCAGCAATAAAAAACAATTATGACAACTCAAAGGCAGATATCAATAAATTTCAACATACAACAAAAAAATTGGTAAAACTTATATCTAATTTGAAATTCCTTTTAAAATGTAGAAAGTCCAAAATTATCCCTAACTTTATACAAAATTCGACAAAATGTAAAAAATTATTTGTATTTGACTGTGACATAAATCCGGACATAGACAGAAATTTAGTTAGATACACACAATACTACCAGACAAAAATATTAAGTTTACTCATTAAACATAAACATAACATAATAAAAAGACAAAAGCAGAGGATAGAAGACATAACGACAAAACTAAGAAAACAGCTGATGCCAGATGACTTACAAACACTTATGGACACCGAGGAAAATGTCGCAAATAAACTAACGACAACACTGAAGAAACGACAAGAATTAAAACATGAGAAACTGCGAAACAAAAGTAACAATAACTTTGTCAACAACAACATTCATGATGAGTGGTTTGTAAACAAAACGAAAGTAGAGTTTCCAACAGAAATAAAATCATTACTTTCGAAGGGTCCAAAGTTTGCACTACCGGTTGAGAATAAAAAAATTCCTTTATTCAAATACATAGCGGACGGAGAGGATTTAATACAGACGTTGAACAACAAAGAACAGCAAGAAGAGGCGCGCGCCAAATTCTCTGTAATGATCAAAAATCATACAACAACAAACAAGCAAAGCGCAATGGATCGTACAATAACAGACACAGTGGAACGCACACGAAAATTTCTGAAGAAAAATGAAAATATTAGAATTGTAACATCTGATAAGGGAAACAAGACAGTAGCAATGGATATTGATGAATACAACAATAAAATGACAAATATACTAAATGACTTGACAACATATCGAATTCAGAGACAAGATCCAACATCAAGGTTACAAAATAAAAATAATGAGTTAGTAGACAGACTGTTTAAAATGGAAATCATTTCTAAGGCCGAAAGAAATACCCTCACTACAACAACAGCGTTACCACCGAGGATTTATGGACTACCTAAGTTACACAAGGAAGGAACACCACTCCGACCGATTTGCCCATCCATTGGATCACCATCATACGGACTATGCAAATACATTATCAATATTCTAAAAAAACTGACTGCAAACTCAACTTACAATATTCACAACACAATAGAATTTAAGAAAAGGACAAATAACACCTATATTTGTGACAATGAAAAACTAATTTCATTTGACGTAGTTTCACTGTTTCCAAGTATACCGATACAGTTGGCACTTGACACCATACGAGCAAAATGGACAACAATAAAAGAACATACACAGATACCAAAACAACTATTTATGGAGATAGTCACTCTTTGCATTAAAGAAAATAGGTATTTCAAATTCAATGACAAGGTATACACTCAATTAAAAGGCATGCCGATGGGTTCACCTGCTTCCCCGGTAATTGAAGATATTGTAATATTGATATTGTAAATTCACAATAGAACTGGAAAAAGACGGAAAATTAACCTTTTTGGACTCTATATTAATCAGACGAGGAAACCAATTGAAACTCAGGTGGTACAAGAAGCCAACATCATCAGGACGAATCATCAACTTTAATTCTAAGCACCCTAAGGCGATGATAATAAATACAGCAATGGGCTGTATACGTAGAATGTGGGAAATATCCGACGACACCTACCACAAAGAACTAGAGAAAGAAATAAAGCATACACTAAAAAACAATGATTTTCCGGATCATATAATTAAAACATTATTAAAAAAAATCACTATCTGCAAAATCCCAACAACGTCCAAAACAGCCAATTAAATATAAATCCGTAATTTATGTACCAAATTTATCAGAACGCCTAACAAAATCAGATTTCTACAAAAACACTGAAGTAAAAATAGCCCACAAACCCACAAATACATTAAAAAATTTATTCAACAGGACAAAATCAAAAATACCTCAAGGGGAAAAAAGCAACGTTATTTATAAAATTCCGTGCAACGGTAAAAATAACGAAATCTGTGACAGTATTTATGTAGGGACAACAAAATCAAAATTAAAAACTAGACTATCACAACACAAATCGGACTTCAAACAGTGCCATAGTACAAATTTCCAAAAAACAGCACTAATGGCCCACTGTGTAAATAGCGGCCACTCACCAAATTTAGAAAAAGCAGAGATCCTCCAACAAGAACAACACTACAGCAAAAGATTTACATTAGAAATGCTACACATCATCAACATACCGACAAACGAAAGACTGAATTACAAAACGGACACAGATAATTGCGCTCACTTGTACAGACACTTGCTAGCAAGTAAATAAATACAAAATTAGTATCAAACTCCACGTCAAAAGGAGCGGACGTGTTAAATAATGTATGTATGATTATTGTTATTTGTTATTTTAAAATGTACATATGTACGTATTTTTAATTTATGTTGTTAAATAGTTTTTGCCCTGAAGACGATTGCCGGAGTGCAATCGAAATATATCGACAAAGAAAATAAAACTTCGTGTTTTATTTCTATAAAAACTTGACCTCGAGCCAGCAAAAAAACCCCTTATTTAAAAAGGAAAGGTCGCCAAAATCAATGTTATTATAAAACAAAATATTTCAATCTCTTGCGGGAATAGAAATTTTCTACAAAAACCCTATGTTTAGTGAACACGCAATATGCCTCTTGAACCCCTTACGGGGAACAGGTTCAATAAGCTAGCCCACGAACTAAAAAAAGAAAGGAAGGAAAAGGCCAAGTGATAACTGAGGAATTTTTTCCTTTTTTACCACCAATAAAAAGCTCTGCCACAAAGAACCCGAGGTTTATAATAATCCAATCGACCGACGAAATAAAGCCTTTATCAAAGTTTAGTGTGTTTGCCAAAAAAAAAGCTATTGATTCGAGTAGCACTGAAGTTGAAATCGCCAGCATGCTACGCGATGGTAGTCTACTTGTGCTTGTGAAAACGCAGAAAATTGCAGATAAATTTTTCAAATCAAAAAATTTCGGCAGATTATGTTATATTTCAGTGTCGCTTCACATACCATTAAACTCCAGTAAAGGTACAATATACGACAAAAACCTCATTCCAACTCCCGATGACGAAATACTTGACGACCGTACGTCTCAAGAAGTTTCACATGTTTACAAGTTCACAAGAAAGGTGGACGATAAAATTACATTGATATCGCTCGAGTTCAGCAATACTATACAAATCCAATGCGTTGCTAAACATGCCAAAAACTAGGTCATACCATGAAGCATTGCAAAGGTGTTCCCACGTGTGTAACATGCAGCCTTCCTCCTCACAGCCCCGCAACTCTTTTTTATTTTTTTTTTAACTGTTACTTTTATTTATTGAATCTGCTCAACTAAGGAGCCTAAAAACAAGTTTGCAAATCTTATTCTAATCACATAATTTACATCTCATAGTCGGGATGAGTATTTTTATTAACTGGCCCTAAGTAATATTACGACTGGGCTGGAAAGTCATTTCACGTAATCTTGAGTTCCTGTTTACATGCAATAGATTTCTTGCTAACTGATTAGGGTGCGCTAAAAGCTTCGATGCATATTTCGCCTTCCGCTGCTCTATTTCAGTTCGTACTTCCGGGATTCTCAAGTCGTGGTGGATATTCTCGTTTCGGATATACCATGGTGCTCCGGTTATTGTTCGAAGGATTTTAGATTGCGCACCATGAAGGATTTCGATGTTGCTGCTGCTCGCGTTGCCCCATAACTCACATCCATAGGTCCAAATGGATTTTAAAACCGGGATGTATATAGTCACATTATACTCCAGACTCAGGGGTGAGCGAGAGTTAATAAACCAGTGTAGAGAACTGGTCTTCAACTTAAGATGAGTCCGTTTGGCCTCTATGTGGTTGCGCCAAGTAAGTCACCTATCCAGGTATACCCTTAGGAATGTGACATTATTGCTTTGTGGTATTTGAACGTTGTTCAAAGTCAAGGGCGGACAATTTTTCTTATTTATTGTAAATGTAACTTGCTTAGATTTTTGTTCGTTAACCTTTATACGCCAGTTTGCAAGCCAATTGGCCACAGCTTCCATATGATTACCTAAGAGCGCAGATGCTTGCAGGGGACACTTGGAGCGGCTGATTATTATAAGACGTAGAGCATCGGGCCGATAACACTGCCTTGTGGTACTCCAGCTTCTATTAGATGAGCTTCAGTGATGGCAGTGTTACATCGAACGGTGAACTTTAGATCATACAGATAGGACTTAAGTAGTTTGTGGGTGCTCTGAGGGAGTAACATTTGTATTTTATACATTAGACCGTCTAGCCATACTCGATCAAATGCCTGGGCGACGTCAAGAAATATTGCAGCACAATATTCTCTCTTTTCAAACGATGTTCGGATTTCAGATATAATGCGATTTACTTGTTCGATCGTACCATGGAAACATGGGAGAAACCCTGAAGCCAAATTGGTGGGATGTTATTATGCTGTGGGCTTGAAGATGTGGGTAAATGCGCAGCATAATAAGTCTTTCGAATAATTTCGATATGCACGGTAGCAGGCTGATAAGTCTATAGGAGGATGGTTGTGTTTTGTCTTTTCCGGGCTTTGGTATCATTACAATAGTAGACTTTTTCCATTGTTGAGGGAAATAACAATGTTTAGTAATTGCATTAAATAACATACAGATGCAAAGGAAAGCACAATTTGGGAGCTCAATTTTCATTTTTGGAGTAATCAAGTCTTGCCCAGGGGCCTTATTTGGTTTCAATTGTACCTTAATTACTATTGAAATATCTTCTAAATTTGGGTGGAGTTCCATAGACGCACTGATATATTTTTTATACTTCAACCAGTTTGTAGCCTTTGTCGTGAGCATGTAGAGTGACTCTTTTTCGTGCGGCTGATGCCACAAAGTGAAGAGTACAGGTGAGTCGTCTGAAGAGAGGTCTGCACTTGATTCTGTACTAATAAGACTACGAGGAATTTTTCTTGTCACCGCGAAGTCAAACACATCTGGCAGCTTTTGCGGATCTGAAGGCCAATATGTGGGCTTTCGAGGAGAAGCGTAATCAAGTTTGTTTCTTTTACATATAAGCGCATTATATAATTTCTTGCCTTTAGGGTTGGACGGTTATTTTATGTGCAGGATTTACTAGCCTGACTTTACGGCACTTGCAAATGAGACACCATTGACGGTGTTTGATAAAGCCATTGGCGGCGTGGTTCTTTTGACAAAGAAAACGCTAGGATTTGTCTGGGAGGGTACAAAGGCATTCAATACGTTATCAGTACGTTCAGAGGCCACACGTTGGTTGATCCGGATTTTCAACTCCTTATAGACTGAACAACCCCTATAGTTTGCTGTGTGGTTTCCACCGCAGTTGCCACACTTTTTTGCATTTGGGTCTTCTTTGTTTGACGTGCAGGTGGCAGAGTCGTGTAGCTCTCCACAAGCTACGCACACTGAGCGATGAGTGCAGTAAGACCTGGTGTGACCATACTCCTGGCAGTTAGTGCATTGTACAGGGCCATTTTTCTTGTGTGGTTCTTTCATAGTTATCTTACGATGCAAGAGCTATTGAAGTTTATAAATTAGATGCACAGCGTTTTTCCCCAGTGGTTTGTTTTCAGGCTCAAGCTCAACTTTAAACATGGGCTGCGGAATTTTGTTTCTATTAAAAATATTGACTACAACTCTTGGGTTAAAGCCCTGTTCTTTACGCGCTTGTTAAACTTCCACAGCTTCAACACTTGGCTCGATAACTTGAATTACAATTTGTAAGCCTATTGCACTTTTAAACTGGTATGTATAGAACTTTTTGTGTGCGTCATTCAAGTGTTTTGACACTGTGCGAAAACTCGGTTCAGAGTATATTTGCACTTTAATTTCACGAATATTTCCCTTAGATAGTGGGATAATATGAAAGTTGATATTACTGAATTCTCTTCTCTTATGTATATTGGCGGAGGTTTGGCATTAGTGACTTTTGTAGCACTTTCAGAATATTGGTTACTCAATGCTACGGAGTTTTCAATGTTGTACACGTATAAATTGCTTTGGTACGCACTCAGCGTCGTCGCCTGAATGTCCCAAATACCAGCAGATAAAGCAAATTCTTAAAATTCAAACCACAAACAAATGTACCTTCGCCGATGCCAAGGTAACATACAAACGAAATAACCCCATTCAAGTTTTACCCCTCTACTCCTCAACTTTACGAAACCAAAATAAACTGAGAAGGTACATATTTAAGTCTTTTAATTCATTTCATTGGTATTTATTTATATAGTAACTATTTACATATCTATGTATAACAAAATTTGTTTTATAATCTTAATACTAAATCAACTTAGGAGGTACATATTCAAATCTATCAATTCATCACAGAAATTAAAAAAGAAATTCTTTAAAAACAGAAAAAAAATTAAATATAAATGTAAGAAAAAATTAAAAATTCATGTTCAATTCCTTTTTCTATAGCTGAATTTGTAGTTTCAACATTTCAATATTTTTTTTTTGTTCTTTATTTTAAAATGTTACTTTTTTTTATTGAATCTGCTCAACTAAGGAGCCTAACAACAAGTTTCAAATCTTATTCTAATCACATACTTTACATCCCATAGTCGGAATGAGTATTTTTATTAACTGGCCCTAAGTAATATTACGACTGGGCTGGAAAGTCATTCCTACGTAATCTTGAGTTCCGGTTTACATGCAATAGATTTCTTGCTAATTGATTAGGGTGCGCTAAAAGCTTCGATGCATATTTAGCATTCCGCTGCTCTATTTCAGTTCGTACTTCCGGGATTCTCAAGTCGTGGTGAATATTCTCGTTTCGGATATACCATGGTGCTCCGATTATTGTTCGAAGGATTTTAGATTGCGCACGATGAAGGATTTCGATGTTGCTGCTGCTCGCGTGCCCCATAACTCACATCCATAGGTCCAAATGGGTTTTAGAACCGTGTTGTATATAGTCACTTTATACTCCAGACTCAGGGGTGAGCGAGAGTTAATAAACCAGTGTAGAGAACTGATCTTCAACTTAACATGGGTCCGTTTAGCCTCTATGTGGTCCAAGTAAGTCGCCTATCCAGCCAAGTAAGTCGCCTATCCAGGTAGACCCCTAGGAATGTGACATTATTGCTTTGTGGTATTTGAACGTTGTTCAAAGTCAAGGGCGGACAATTTTTCTTATTTATTGTAAATGTAAACTGCTTAGATTTTTGTTCGTTAACCTTTATACGCCAGTGTGCAAGCCAATTGGCCACAGCTTCCATATGATTACCTAAGAGCGCAGATGCTTGCAGGGGACACTTGGAGCGGCTGATTATTATAAGACGTAGAGCATCGGGCCGATAACACTGCCTTGTGGTACTCCAGCTTCTATTAGATGAGCTTCAGTGATGGCAGTGTTACATCGAACTGTGAACTTTGGATCATACAGATAGGACTTAAGTAGTTTGTGGGTGCTCTGAGGGAGTAACATTTGTATTTTATACATTAGACCGTCTAGCCATACTCGATCAAATGCCTGGGCGACGTCAAGAAATATTGCAGCACAATATTCTCTCTTTTCAAACGATGTTCGGATTTCAGATATAATGCGATTTACTTGTTCGATCGTACCATGGAAACATGGGAGAAACCCTGAAGCCAAATTGGTGGGATGGTATTATGCTGTGGGCTTGAAGATGTGGGTAAATGCGCAGCATAAGAAGTCTTTCGAATAATTTCGATATGCACGGTAGCAGGCTGATAGGTCTATAGGAGGATGGTTGTGTTTTGTCTTTTCCGGGCTTTGGTATCATTACAATAGTAGACTTTTTCCATTGTTGAGGGAAATAACAACGTTTAGTAATTGCATTAAATAACATACAGATGCAAAGGAAAGCACAATTTGGGAGCTCAATTTTCATTTTTGGAGTAATCAAGTCTTGCCGAGGGGCCTTATTTGGTTTCAATTGTGCCTTAAGGACTATTGAAATTTCTTCTAAATTTGGGTGGAGTTCCATAGACGCACTGATATATTTTTTATACTTCAACCAGTTTGTAGCCTTTGTCGTGAGCATGTAGAGTGACTCTTTTTCGTGCGGCTGATGCCACAAAGTGAAGAGTACAGGTGAGTGGTCTGAAGAGAGGTCTGCACTTGATTCTGTACTAATAAGACTACGAGGAATTTTTCTTGTCACCGCGAAGTCAATCACATCTGGCAGCTTTTGCGGATCTGAAGGCCAATATGTGGGCTTTCGAGGAGAAGCGTAATCAAGTTTGTTTCTTTTACATATAAGCGCATTATATAATTTCTTGCCTTTAGGGTTGGACGGTTATTTTATGTGCAGGACTTACTAGCCTGACTTTACGGCACTTGCAAATGAGACACCATTGACGGTGTTTGATAAAGCCATTGGCGGCGTGGTTCTTTTGACAAAGAAAACGCTAGGATTTGTCTGGGAGGGTACAAAGGCATTCAATACGTTATCAACTCCTTATAGACTGGACAACCCCTATAGTTTGCTGTGTGGTTTCCACCGCAGTTGCCACACTTTTTTGCATTTGGGTCTTCTTTGTTTGACGTGCAGGTGGCAGAGTCGTGTAGCTCTCCACAAGCTACGCACACTGAGCGATGAGTGCAGTGAGACCTGGTGTGACCATACTCCTGGCAGTTAGTGCATTGTACAGGGCCATTTTTCTTGTGTGGTTCTTTCATAGTTATCTTACGATGCAAGAGCTATTGAAGTTTATAAATTAGATGCACAGCGTTTTTCCCCAGTGGTTTGTTTTCAGGCTCAAGCTCAACTTTAAACATGGGCTGCGGAATTTTGTTTCTATTAAAAATATTGACTACAACTCTTGGGTTAAAGCCCTGTTCTTTACGCGCTTGTAAAACTTCCACAGCTTCAACACTTGGCTCGATAACTTGAATTACAATTTGTAAGCCTTTTGCACTTTTAAGCTGGTATGTATAGAACTTTTTGTGTGTGTCATTCAAGTGTTTTGACGCTTTGCGAAAACTCTGTTCAGAGTATATTTGCACTTTAATTTCACGAATATTTCCCTTAGATAGTGGGATAATATGAAAGTTGTTTTTACTGATTAGCTGAGTAACAATAGCGCTTGAATTCTCTTCTCTTATGTATATTGGTGAAGGTTTGGCATTAGGGACTTTTGTAGCACTTTCAGAATATTGGTTACTCACATCTTCTATGTTTTCACTTAGCAGTGCAAATCTATTCGTACTGAATTGCTGGTTTGAGCTTACGCGGGTTATTTTTGGCTTAGTACCCGTTGATTTTTGCGGACTAAGTTTTAGTTTAACTGTAATATAGCGATCCATTCCAGTCTGTATCGACACTTTTTTAGCTGCTTTGTTTTCTAACAGTTCTTTCGCTTTGCATTTGTTGACACTCAAGCTAATTTGTGCTTGATCGGCAATAACAGGCAAAGCCGTTGACACCGCTGTGCAGACGGAAGGTACCACTGTGGTTGTTGTTGTTGTAGACGTAATTGCGGTGTTGAGAGAGGCCACTGTGCTTGTTGTTGTTGTAGCTATATTTGGATATATGTAATTGCTCACCGAATTTGATGTAACCGTTGAACATGAAATATGGCACGGCACAGGTGAAGCGCATTCTTCACTCCAAGCAATAGGAGTAGTCTTAGAGAGAACTTACCAACGTTCGGTGAACAACTCCGCGGTCTTGGATTTTGAGGAGGTTTGAGGGTAGTCGGTGGGTTGGACTTTCCGCTTTCGCTGTCACTCTGCAACCGAATCGAAAAATATGCGTTGTTACGTTGAACTGAAAGCCGGTGCTCATCTTGCTCGCGTTGTCTCTGGGCACGGGTATCAGTTTGACTCATTTGATTTGTTTATGTTTATGTATTATTTATTTTGTTTAGTTAGCACAATATTTAATGTCTACGGAGCGAACTTAAAACACGTCCGCACTCTTTGACTATCAAAAGCAATTTTTAACTCTAATTTATTTACTTGGAGTTCATGCTCCTTTTTCTTATAATCTATTTGCATTTTTAGCTTTTTTTGGATAAGTTCATGCTCCTCTGCGATGCATTTCATGTGCAATTCCGTCTTTTTTGCTTTTTTTGTGGCAATATCTGCCCAAGCATCCGTGGCAAAGTTTCTTTTTCGGGCTTTGAGAGCGGTATGAGCTGGTTTTCTTAGATTTGATGGGGTATACTTTTGCCAGGATATGTCTTGAGGTTTTTCTAGTAAAGAGATTTAAAACTTAAAAATATATATATATACATATATATTACATCTATTGTTTATTTGTATTTACCTAGCATTTGCGCCGGTTCAGACTGAACATTTTCTGGTGGGGTGCTGAGAAGTACTCCGATTCTGCAGAAATTTCTACAATGCATGATTCTTCCGGATTGTAAGAATAACAATATTATATATAGCACAAACACATTTTAAATATTATAGGCAAATAACTACCAGTTATTTCTATTATGTCATCATCAAAAATCGCTTCACTTCCAGCAATTTGCTCGGGCTGACAAATGCTTAAAATTTTTCCGTCTAACGTTGTGCTGGGTATGGAATCTCTTGTTCCACCGCCGGTCCTATATATCTCTCGCCTTCCTGCTGCCAACCTCTTCTTCGACTCCTTCTTCACGTTTTCAAATTTGGTCTTCAGCACCTTTGCGCTCCTATACACTTGGCCACCAAACTTTGCATTAAATTCTATTTCTATTTGGCTCCAAACTTTAAGTTTTCGTCTGAGCTGACTCGGTCGGTTTTTGGATTCCAGCACACTTTTATTTACTTCTACCAACTCAAAAACAGCAAATAGTTAACTTCAGTGGACGAAAAATTGTTACTTCTTACAGACATTTTTATTTATTATTAACTTCATTTTATTCACAGCGATATGTATTAACAGAAACTTATTTAGCAATGTCATCAAATTGTCAACAAACATCAGCTGTTGTCGTATCTAGATAAGGAAAAAAACAATGTTGCCATACAAAATAGCTAATATTAACTACGGCCTTAAACTTGCACTGAAAAACAATTGTCGAGTTTAAACTTAGTTTAAATTTAAGCTGAATTTATGAATTTATATTATACAACTGAGTTACTGAGTAGTTTCATTCCGTTTTTGTTTCCAGTTGCTGAAGTTACAAAAGAATCGGAATCGTAGCGTACAATATAGTTTATTTTCTCACCCTGCTATAATATACGTTTGCAAAGAAAATTAATATGTTTAAGTATATACAAAATTATATTCCTATTAATAACACAGTACAACAGCTAATCTGGGGGGTGAGAAATTCCAAGTCAGGGTGATGGTACTAGGTCAGTATAGTAAAACCCTCAAAGGGTTTGGCGTTCGTATGTGTCAGTTTTTTTTTATGACCTTTTAAATTTTTTCCTTATCTTGATGTTTTTTTCGCTTAGTTGTAACATTTTGGCAAAAACGTAGTTTAACATAACTCGAGAACCACTTGTCCGATTTTGATGAAACAAATTTAGAAAAATTATGAATTACAGTTTCTCTAATCTGTTTCTATACCGTTTTCCTATATGTGCAACACTTTCGAAGTTAAAAATGAATGTATGAAGGGAAAAAAGTATTTTTTTCCTAAAAATTTAAATATTTTTTTTTTAAATTCATAAAAAATCCAGCAACACTGGTTCTGTAATGTTCACATAAAACATGCATTGTCATTATACTTCTTCTCTTTCTCACACTGGTTCTGTGATTTTTGTCGTTCAACAAGTGCCGACGAACGCGAACAGTAAAAGTATTTTTTCTCAAATTTTTTAAAAGTGAACAAAAGAGAACAAAATATGGAACTGTGCAAGCCAGATATAAATAGCTTTTGCTACTGCTGTGGTCAATATGTCTCAACACATAAAAAAAGGGGAAATTTCAGTACTGATTTTGTTCAAACATACGAGATGTACTTCAACCAAAATGTTATAGTGAACGAAAATTGTGTACCAAATATAGTGTGTAAAAGCTGCTACAACCGTCTAATGGATTGGAAAAATAGAAGACGTGAAAGTATGCCATTCGGTATCCCAATGACTTGGACTAATCCTGGCGAAGGTCACAATCCATTGAATTGCTATGCATGTGCGAATAAAGGAGCGGCAAAAAGGATAAGAAAATCGTATAATTACGTTGGTGTTGCAAGTGCCGCAACACCATTGCCTCATTCGGACCACATTCGTGTGCCAAAAGCTTCTAGCCAAGATATTTTCTCTTTTACAACTGCTCCGACATATCGTGCACGTGATGATCCCCCATATGAGCCATCAGTATCCAATGAGCCAATTTTAATAAATCAAAATAAGCTTGATTCAATTGTTGCCAAGTTGGAATTAACACAGCATAAATCGGAAGAGCTGGCTTCCATTTTGAAATCAAACAATTTGTTGGCACCCGGTGTGAAAGTCACAGAGGCAAAAAGTCGCCGAGTGCAATAATTGCGGAAATTTGCTGGTGGAGTAAGCTTGTGTGGCAAGACAGGGATGATCTTGATGATAAAGAATTTTCAGGAGATGCAGAAGGGCCAACAGTGGAGTAACACATTGACATTATGTGTGGTTCAGAAACTGATGATAGCGATGAATGCGATGCCACTAGTCCCGAACAACCACCATCGAAAAAGTCTAGGCAATATTTATTAAAACAAATAAAAATAAATAAATAAAATAAAAAAAAAAAATTATAAAAATGTTTACAAAAAAGGCGATAAATGACACTTTTTTGAATAAAAACAAATAAAAACAAATAGAAATTGTAATTCTTAATTTTTCTAAATTTGTTTCATCAAAATCGGACAAGTGGTTCTCGAGTTATGTTAAACTACGTTTTTGCCAAAATGTTACAACTAAGCGAAAAAACATCAAGATAAGGAAAATATTTAAAAGGTCATAAAAAAAAACTGACACATGCGAACGCCAAACCCTTTGAGGGTTTTACTATACTGACCTAGTACCATCACCCTGACTTGGAATTTCTCACCCCCCAGACAATAATCCCAAAAATGTTCCACAGTGTAATTATATAAAATAAATGATTTGAATTAAATTTGACACAATATATTTTGTATGTTTTTCTTAACTGATTTTCGCACCCTGCTATAATATACGTTTGCAAAGAAAATTAATATGTTTAAGTATATACAAAATTATATTCCTATTAATAATTATATAAAATAAATGATTTGAATTAAATTTGACACAACCACACAACCACTCAATTTGTAACTAGTTATTTTGTATATTCTTTATAACTACACAATTTGTCACTAGTTCTTTTGTGTGTTTTTAACAACTGCTACAGAACCACTCGATAAGCAACTATTTTATATATGATTCTTTTTGCACTGGCCCAAAACAAACTTTTATTGGACTATCTCTGAACTATATACATCGGAATGCTTATGGGGCAGCTGTCCACCGTCAATGACACCTCCATTTAAAAGTAGACAGTTGAAGCCGTTATTTGGAGATTGAGCGGTAAGTGGTGTTGTGAAAAAAGGAACCAGTCTTGAACTATTTCTGGACTAGAGAAATTTCCTGCAGGGTAAGTAAAACGCGTCCACGTATTTTGTTTTTGCTTTGCTGGACTGAATGTCAAATTTCTGTAGGTGATTTACTTCGCCGGCCAATCAGAACGAAGCCCTTTGACATTCAGTCCAGCTAAGCGAAAAAAGCGAAAAACCCAGCTTGCTCCTCAACACCACCTTGTTAAATTCGCCTTGCCCATATGGCTCCGGTGTGCATCACTGAAATAGAGTCAAAATTCGTGAAACTGATCACTAAAAATTAATCGGTTTTGTTTTTCAATGTATTATACCAGTTATTGACATTTATTGTTTATAAACAATTTCTTGACATTTTTTTCGTTTCACTATATCTCATAATCTATTCGCTCAAATAAAATGAAATTTTCACAGCTTTTTGCTATTAGGTCGTAGTTTATAATGAAATTTTTTTCTAATGCAATCTCTTTTTTTTTAATAAATATTTATTAAAAAAATTGATTGCAAAATATCGTTCTGGAGCATCAAAAATTCTGAAAAACATTACAAATATTCTACAAGACTTATTTAATAACATATAAAAATGTTCAAGTGTGCGGATTTTTTGTTCAGAAGATACGATAATTTGAACAAGCGCCACCACATACTGCGTCCAGGGCGCTTATTATTATCTTTTATACTCTTTAATTACTCTTTTTTACTCTTGAATAACATGAAAATTATTCATTCGTTGTACAGACGCAATACAATCTTTCCATTGGAATAATAGTCAAGCTACTTTGCACCCATTTGTAATTTAGGCGGGGTGCAATAGCGCCTTGTGAAATAAGACCTTAAAGGCCTTATATCACAATCGAAAGTGAAATAAGGCCTTTACCATCAAAAAAGGCTTTATTTCTCTTTGAAAGTGAAAAAAGGCCTTAAAGGCCTTATTGCACTTTCGTTTTTTTTTAATGAAACAATAATGTTCCTATTCTTTTTATATTTTATTTAATACATAGTTACAAAAAAATTCATAATAACAAAAATTAATAGAACATTAGTAATTCTGGAAAATTTTTCACATTAACCAATATTAGTAGGTAGAACATTAATCATTCAACAAAAAAATTTTATATGAACAAAAATTAATGGAATATTAATAATGCACAAAAAAAAATAAATAAAAAAACTAAAAGAAAGAAAATTGGACAAAAATATGTTTCGCTTCTTGAACAATGGTTCTACACACCGGACATAAAGTTGAGACCGAGTTTTTTTTTCCGCTTCCAATTTTTCATAGCAATCAGTGCAAATTTTAAAATGACTACATGGCAATAACAATATATTTCTTTGTTTTTCATAACAAATAATGCATATCAAATTATTTTCAATGTTGCAAGGCAGAACAGATGGTAAAGTATCAATTATTAGATCAACCTCATCGTTCTCATCATCTGTCGTCGTCTTAATACTATCTTGTTCCAGCATCGCGTCCAAAGACAAAACATTATAACTGAACTGGCTCAGACAGTCGTTCACACTGATTATCCCATTTTCCAAATTTCCTAAGATAGTCCTTATAAAATTCTCTCGCGTTTTTTGGCTTTTTAGTTTTGCTACACATATTGAAATACTTCCGTCCAATGATTTTTTAAAGTCAATTGATTTTGTCACATCAACATCTAGTAAATGGTCTATGAATTTATAAAAACTTCCGTTTTTCGCAAGGTATTTACCCAATTGCCCATGGAACGATTCTATTAAGCTGGTAGTTTTAATGGATTCGTTATAAACGGAGAATTTTGATGGGCCTTCCTAAAAAAAACAAAAAGGAGTCATATGCATATGTTATTTCTTAAAAGGATAATACTTAATATTTTATCGAATGTACCTTTTTAATCCACTGTCTCTCGAAATATGCTATGAATGGTCCAAAAACGCTTATTAAGTTATTACTTGTAGCCTGATTTTTCAGATTTTGATATCCAATAGATATATCGTGCGGTTTTAACAGCGGTAATGTTAGAAATTTGCGAAATAGTTTTTTCGCATCATTATCTTTATTTAATTTCGACATGAAGTTAGGAAGTTTCTAAGCATTCCTTCTAACAGCTTGGGTGAAATGAAACCAACATGTCTTTAATTTTGTTTGTGGGTAAATATGTACCAATGCTTTTCTTAAGCCATACTCAAAATCCGTGGTGAATGTTGTGGGCTTCATGTCAAAAATATTACTTTGAATGTATTGTAGTACATGGATATATGCTTTCAAAGATTTGCTTGACATTAAAATGTAGATAAAAGGAAATGTCTGAAAAAAGATATACATACAAATATTAATCTAACCACAACAATATTAAAAAAAAAATATACTTACATGTGCATTATGAGCAATGTGTATTATTAGGAGTTGTTTAAAGATATTGCAATTACTAAACGGTACTACACCGAAAGTCCCATCTATTAAATAATGACGAGATTCGCTAGTTGGCATTTCCATTATTGAGTTACATATTGTAGGGGACACAAAAATTGAGTAGCTGAAATCCTCTTCAATCACCGCACCCCGATAGAATGGCAAATCATTGTCGTATCTTGAATTTGTATAATTCTCGCGAATTTCTGGGTTTTTAAAAACTGATATTATATCATGGAAATTTTGAGGTGCTTTTGGCAAAGCTTCCGATTTTATGTTTATTAATTGCCTTCGCATTTTTCCAAATTCAACCAAATAAGCAGACTCTTTAGACTTTTTGCAATTCTCATCATACACTTGGCGAACACTTGATCTTTTCAATGTCATTCTATTAGAATTTAATAGAATTAATTAAACTTAATTTCTTCAGAAATTCATTTTGGGCCTCATGGTTGTGTACTACGTTTTTCTTTGTTTTACGGCAATGTATTGCATTGTTCACATCTACTGCAACATTCACGGGACATCCATTTTGATAACAATAATAATATTTGGTATTATTTTGAGAATATTTAAATTTATAAATTTGTCCCTTTGCTGGAATATGTAATAATTTACTGGTTTTCCTCAAACCCGCAATTATATTGTAAACAAGTATCTCATCACTTTCCATTTTCACGATTTTTAATAATTAATTGAACAACACACGTGGTTAACAAATGACAGATGAGGACATTATAACACAGTTTAAGGTAAGCGAAATGCAGTTACCATCAACAACAAAAAACAATAAATTAAACAGTGTAACAAGAGTATCAAAAACAAAAATAAAAACAAAATTAAAACTACTCAGAGAATTAAGATGACGATGGTATTGTATTACAATAACTGGAAGAAATAATTATATGTTGGTTGGGTTTTATAGAAAATGTGTTCTATTTAATGTAAAATAGTACAATTTTAATCATAATGTATAAATATTAAAAATTATACACGTGTGTTGTTCAATTATGGCAAAAATGGCCGGCGGGCGGGCCGTCGGACGGCCCGGCAGACGCGGACGCCGCCGCGGAGGACGCCGTACGGAGCGAGGAAGAACGCGGGCGCGGATGGGAGCGGGGCGGACGTACAGGCGGATAACAAATCTTCGTGATGACCCCGATCATATCGGTATATACAGTTGGTTGTCGTTTATGTTTAAGAAAATACAAATAAGGCTTTATTGCGCAATTGGGTAAATTATTACAAAGGCCTTATTTCACTTTCAAAGTGCAATAAAGCCTTTTTGGGAAATAAAGGCCTTATTTCACTTTCGATTGTGAAATAACGCCTTAAAGCCCTTAATTCGCAAGGCGCTATTGCACCCTCCCGTAATTTATTATAACGATGGGACTGACATCAATCACAATAGTTTTGTTGTAATTTCTGACTACCTCAAGCATGATGCAATATCTGTAAATGCTTTCAACAAAAAAATTATTGACTTTTTGAAGCAATTTTTTTTCTGATGGCACTGGTGCTCAATACAAAAAAAAAATTTTTGCAAATTGGGTATACTAGAAAAACGATTTTGGTATAGATGCGGAGTAATCAGTTCTCACTTCATCAATATCATCCTATTGAGTTACACCGATGTACTTCAATGCAATAAAATTCTATGTTCATGAAACAAAAAAAAATGTCAAGAAATTGTTTATAAACAATAAATGTCAATAACTGGTACAATAAGTTTCTTTTCGAAAATATATTTTGGGAATAACTTTTAATGCTCATGAGCTACAAATGAACCACATTTAAATAAAAAACCAAAACCGACTAATTTTTAGAGATCGGTTTCACGAATTCTGACTCAGTAAAAAAACAAAGTTGTATTCGTAGGTTCTGTGGTTTTTATAGTAAATTTAGTAAAAATCCAACTACAAAATATACGTTCCACTTCAAATATAACAGTGCAAGCAAATACAATTGTTGAACCCTGTTGTAATTGTGGGGTTTTCTTTTGTACATTTCTCCCAGTTGAATACAATAAAAAAGAGTAATCGTCGAATCATCTAAAAAATAAGTTATTCGAATAAATATATATTTATTTGTGTGTATTTAAGTTTATCGTTTATTTTAAAAATTTGATTTTCTTAATTATAAGTAATAAAATCTAATATTTTCGTTTTTTCGCCTTTTCGCGGCATATTACCCACTTTTGTTCATTTGTTGGTGGCATACATACATACATATGTACTAGTAAATCAGCCGTTCAGGAAATTTTACAATGAAACGAAGACAGATATTACAGCAAGGTATGTTCGCGATTTACTTGTTTAAATCCGAATTCGTTGTAAAAATATTTAATAATACTACGAGTACAACAGATCCCGAATACCCCTAGTATTTTATTTCTTCCGATATATTTCAATTGCGCTACGGCAATCGTCTTCAGAGCATAATAGTTTAACAAGTCCTTTGATGTTGAATTTTATATTTACTCTAGCAAGGAAAAAAAATTTTATTAAAAAAGGGAAAGACCGCCAAAATCATTAGGAATACATTTTCTACGTTCAAATGCGTAAAACAAAGTTTGCTAACAATGAGCCCATTCACAGGTCCATTTCATTATGTAATTCTGTCTGCAATTGTGTCGATTTTTATTCATGTAGAGAACGTTTTAAGATTGATATTTGTAATCACTTTCGTTTTAAATAATTGTGTTATTTCATTACTATTGATTCGATATATACATGTAAGTCCTTTGATAAATTTTTGTATAGTTTGTTATGATTTCTTTTTTTCTCTTATCTTTGAGGGCATTTGTCCGGTAGATAAATAAATAAATAAATAATAAAATAATTATAAACACTTTCGATGATATGATACCTTCTTCATAAACCCGCCCGTATACATAGAAATGCGTTTTATATTCAGGAAATCGATACTTACTATTCCTTATACTAAAAATCTTTGTTATATAATGACTGCAAAGCGTTGTAATAGAAGGGAAGAAGGCACGAGGATTAAAAACTCTTTCCGGGCAGTCTATTGAATATATGTATGTATGTTTGATTACATATGTATGTAATTAAATAGCTTAAACATGATCATAAGCGAGTGTGAGTGTTCATTTAGTAATATTTCATACAAGTAACTGTTGAACAGTCAACAGGTAAGCCATCAAGGTGCGGGTAACAAACTTTTCGTATACTAATTCATATATTCTCTAACTTCTAAGTAAAAAGAAACACCGCTAACTTCGTAATATTGATAAATCGAAAATTGTTATCACTGGTACAAAAATACAAAACCAATGTTTCACATATTTTTATACCCCGAATATATTTTCTATTCCCTCCCTACTACTTCCACTACTTTAACTCTATTCTTATACATATATTTCTTCACCACTTCCATTTAATTATTGCTAACTATTAATATTAGGTCAATTTGTTACGTTACGTTTTACATGTTACTTTAAGTATTACATGTTACTTAAAGTTTTAACATATTTAGTTAAGTCTCAACATATTACTTTAAGTTTAAAATGTGTAGTACAGTTTACGGTCAAACATTGTAAAATAACTTCTGGTTGTGTGTTTGACTTAAATAAATGAATAAATGACTTTATTAATTTGTTTTTCTCGTTCGTGAATGTCGAAAAGTTATACAAACCATACTCTTCATATTTAATATTCTACAACTCGTAATCGACAATTCAAATAGTATGTAGCATATGTATATACCATTGGTTTTATAACATTTCCTACAATTTATGCGAGTTCATTTTAAATCTGATTGTAAATGTCACAGCGTGGCAATTCCTATACATACATCGTATTATTTCCTTCCCTCGCTAGAACTCGAATTATCTTGTCGTTTGAATGGCTTAAATAAGTTTGTTGTTATCGAGACTCACTGTACATACCTGTGTAATGACTGCATACACATATACATATATGCATATGCATACATACTTAATAACACATCCATATGTGTGTAGGATGCATAAATGGCTAAACTATAGCTACTTACTTCACACCACATTTAAATTTTAAGTTAACGTATGTATGTTTGCCTTTATATATATATATGTAGGTATTTACATAAGTGCATACATATGCTTGTAAGTTGGTATGAACGTATTCTCACCTGAAATACATGTATGTAAATAAATATACCTACATTATGAAAGTATGTGGTTATAAAACTGGTTTTGGGCTACGACTCAAGACAACGAACGAAGTGTATACGAAGAAGAAAATACCACGTACTAGGTACCTTAAGCCTGCTCAGTTTTGATTAGGTAAACTATTTTAAAGTTAACTATCGTTGAGTGAAGTACGTCGGCAAATTTAACCTATTTTGTTCCTTTTCTCTCGAACATCGAATTTTTTTTTAGTTATTTTTTTTTAAATAATAAACGTTTTTATATGGCCCGGATAAATAAATGAATGGTATTTCGTTGTAATCCAATATATGTATATAGTTGGAAACTGTCATACAAACATACATACATTCCAGTAAAATTAAAATGTGATTATTGAGTACATGAAAACGAATCGCTTCCCGAATAAAAGTCAATTCAAATACGACACCAGTTGCGTCTTATTTATGCATCCACTTAGAGAGATATACATATGTATGTACATATACATGTGTGTCGTAGAAAATGCTAGAGAGCGTGTATTTACCTTAATTGTTACGGACGTATGTATGTACATATGTACATACATACATGCATGTGTATTTGCGAAAAATGTGAAGATCTTGAACTAAACTATATTTTGCTACGAGAATGGAAAAGGAAGCCATCATATCACATTTGCAAGAGTGATAATCTAAAAAAACAAAAATTGGAAGTCGTATTAAGTATGCAAAAATGTACAATAAACATATATGTATATGTGCACATATGCATGTACATACAATTGCAATAGAGGAAGAATGTTTTGGGTTACTTTTCACAGTGTAAAGTTTGTTCTCATTCGGCAGTTAAGTCAGATATTTTATACTGAAGATCGACAGCCAAATTCCGAATGACAATTGACTATGGATACTCGTATACTGTAAAAATGGAGCTACTTAAGTGTGAAAAAAATAGTTATACTATACTTCTACAATACTGGAATTTAGCATTTATGCACGTACTTTTATTCCGTATTAAATATATGTACATACATGCAATTGTGTGTATGTTCATACATACATATGTATGTACATATATTTATGTGATTCAGAAAGTTATAAATAATTAACAAGAAAATATCAGCAAAAATGAACACAACATTTATTCCACATATTTGTGTGTGTGTATGTATGTATTCATGTGTGCGTACCGAAATTTACAATTTATCATATACAATGAATGGATGCATGGGTATGTATCTTCGCATAGTAACAATTGAGTAATGTTGAAATTTGAATGAGGTGAGATTTATATCGGAAGCTTTCGTAAATTTATACATACTTATGTGTGTATATAAATTTAAAATATCAATGGAGTGAACAAATTTTAAAACAGCAGATTTGAACCTGAAATCAAGAACTACTTAAAATGCATTAAAACCTGAAAATCAACTCAGAAAAAACGTCGGTATACTTAAACGCCTTGTGAATCTTACATATTTATGTATATACGTATGTATACCTATACATAAAACTTCTGTATAATTAACCGCCTTGTGGCGCATACATACGGAACATGTACATATGTACCTATGAGTGCATATTTGTGTATGTAAGTATGCATATAGTATCTTCGTCCTACATGTGTTAACATACACGCTTTCTTATTGCTTCTCATTGAGCTTCACCTAAAATTGAACTTGCAGCAGCGACTAAATTAAGAAGTGTCATGGAATAACATTTGTTTCATACGAAAATGAGCGATTCTACGCCAATTTGTCGGTGTCGCGTACTTTATTTGGGGAGTGCTGTGCCGCGACAGAGTAAAGACGGCTTGCAAGGTATACAAGAGCCATTGCGAAGTCTTTATCCTTCTGAGGGTGCGATAGGCGCTAAAGGAATTGATTCATGGTTAAGTGTTTGGTCTAATGGAATTTTATTAGAAAACGTTGACGAGAATTTAAAACAAATTACACGTTTTTTCCCCATTGAATCACTGCACTATTGTGCGGCTGTGCGTCAAGTTTTAATACCGGATCGTGGAAATTCAAATTCAGAACCAAAATTCTTACCACTTGACTCGCCATTCGCGCAAATGCCACGGTCTCAACATCCTCCGATATTTGCCGCTATACTACGAAGAACAACGGGAATTAAAGTGCTTGAGTGTCACGTGTTCATTTGCAAACGAGAAGCCGCCGCAAATGCTCTAGTCAGATGTTGTTTTCACGCTTATGCCGACAACTCCTATGCCCGACAACTGGAAACGGGTAGTGCAGGTGGTGGTGCTGGCAGCAGTGTGTATGGTACACTAAAGAGCGCCATTGATGACAAAGCAAATAGAGATTTAGGCGGTATCGGCCAAAGCAACGATAACCATCAAATGAAACTATCATCAACCCATGGTGCTTGGCGTTCTCGCTCTGGCAGTACAGCAACTCTGAACAGTGTGGGAAAACAGTATAATAGTCATACTTTTAATGGAGCGAGTGGTATCAGTCTAAATGGTGGAGGAAGCAATAGTAGTGCAGCGGAAGGATACACGTCTGTAAAAAATTGTAAGTTGAAAAAAACTATTCATACTTCAGAAGTACATAAACGCTTGTGCAAATAGTACCCGAATTTCGCAGTATTTTGGTTCAGCCTTACTTAAATTAAAATTTAAATTTATAACAACACCTTTTCCAACAGCATTTCAGAAAAGCACAAATGTATTTTAGAAAAGAACAATTGTGTTTCAGAAAAACAAAAATGTATTTCAGAAAAGCTCAATTGAATTTCAGAAAAACACAAATGTTTTTCAGAAAAACTCAAATGTATTTTAGAAAAGCCCAATGGTATTTCAGAAAAACACTAATGTATTTATAGTTTCACTGAAGTAGTTACATATATAACTACGTCAATACTTTGATATAACCTTTGATATATATATATGTTTTGAAAGCAGATTCATACTTCATGACGTCATTTTCATCCTAATTAGGCTGTTTGCTTCGCATCTTAGAGCTTTGGTGCGATCTCTAGCTCAGATAATCAAAATACACCTCCACGTAAAATGAATCGAGTTTGCTGTGGAAATCCCTAATAAGAAACCCGACACCGTGGTGTGGATAATAGTAGCAAAGAACGTATATAACAAACAAGTTGAATGGCGTTTAGTTCACACACCGAAAGACATTCTAATAAAAATCAACGAACTTGCTGATCTTTTTAGAGATAGGGAAATACCTTTCGAATATACCCAAAAAGCTCTAAAACACATGTAGGCATTGAGCCAGGCCTGTACGGTCTAAGCTTTCGGTCTCCATTGAGCCCAGCCCAGCATATTTTAAGGGCATATCTATATTATTAGTGTGTGCGCCGATTATGGAAGATCATTTTTAAACTTTTACATTCTCAGTATTTTTAGGATCTTATTTCAATTTTGGGGTCCTGGTATTTACATGTTAATTATTTTGATACCATTTAATTTGAAAAATATTGCATCAATGTGACACTTAAGTATGTTTTTTATTACGGAAAAAATCAACTCTATGTAGTGTTTAGGTCGAAATTAATCTTAAGGTAGTATTTATCTATGCATATCGAAAGAAACAAATGGATTTTGTGAAATGTTTATAATTTGTCCTACTATATTTCAGAAAATTCAAAGGAATTTTGAATAAATGAGTCAGAATTCGTGAAACCGATCACTAAAATTAGTCGGTTTTGTTTTTCAGTTTAAATGTGGTTTATGTGTAGCTCGTGAGCATTAAAAGTGATTCCCAAAATATTATTTCGAAAAAAAATGTATTGTACCAGTTATTGATATTTATTGTTTATAAACAATTTCTTGACATTTTTTTTCGTTTCACTATATCTCATAATCTATTCGGTCAAATGAAATGAAATTTTCACAGCTGTTTACTAATTTGTCGTTGTTTATAATGAAATTTTTTCTAATGCGCACTCTTTTTTTTATATAAATATTTATTTAAAAAAACTGATTGCAAAATATCGTTCTGAAACATCAAAAATTCTGAAAAAAAACTAGAATTATTCTACAAGACTTATTTAATAACATATAAAAAGTGCGGAATTTTTGTTAATAACTCAATATCATTGACGTAACTCCAACCAGCTGTGTACGTTTATTATTTAAACATATCAACGAGATCTTGCATATATATTATTCTATAAGTGCTGGTAGAAGAAGTAAGTAGATCATAGTTATTGGATTGTATATTATTTGCCAATAGTTATATTTTTATTATTAGTTGTAGCTCAATATGTCACCCCCAAAAAAATGTTGCAATCCTCACAAAAAGAATCTGCACAATAACGAAAACAAAAGTATGAAACTCGTGACAAAACATTGGGACAGTCGTTTCTTTCCTTTGATTGACAAATACTTTGGTGCTGAATACAAAAACAAAAAAATTTGCAAATTTGGTTTACTATAAAAACGATTTGGTATAGATGCAGAGTGGCATTTTTTCGCCACATCGCAGGGTGCGTGTGATGAAATACGGACTACAAGCGATCATATAACAAATGCGAAAGTTTTATTTGAATGGTGTAGAAGCTATTTTAAAAGCATGACTTTTGTCTTTTACACAGTGGCCGAAAATCATTCTTTGGAGAAACGTTTTCTCAAAGCAGAACACGAGAAATTATTACTCTTTTATACCAAGTAACAAACGAAAAATTGCTGACCGGATTTACTCAGCATCAGATGCATTCACTGAGAATCGAATCTTTTAGTCAGTTCTTACTTCATAAATATCATCGTATTGAGTTACACCGATGTGTATAATTTCAAATTTAATTGAACTTTTTTTGGTTATGATACGTATGTAGTTTTTTTGTTTCAAAATTATCTTTAATTCTATGTTTTTGCTGTGCGTGCAGCGCCAAGTTCAATTTATCGTATCTTCTGAACAAAAAATCCGCACACTTGAAAATTTGTATATGTTATTAAATAGGTCTTGAAGAATATTTCTAATGTTCTAATTTCATTATAAACTACGACCAAATAGTAAAAAGCTTCGAAGATTTCATTTCATTTGAGCGAATAGATAATGAGATATAGTGAAACGAAAAAATGTCAAGAAATTGTTTATAAACAATAAATGTCAATAACTGGTACAATAAATTTTGTTTCGAAATAATATTTTGGGAACCACTTTTGATGCTCACGAGCTGAACATCCACCACACTTAAATTGAAAAACACAACCGACTAATTTTTAGTTATCGGTTTCACGAATTCTGACTCAAATGAAAATGTAGAAAAAATAAAATAAAAAAATAAAATATTCCATTGTAATTAATTTTAACAATACTTTTAACGTAGTCAAATTAGTCATTTTATAAAAATGAAAACCGACATAAAATAAAGAGTTAAGTTCCACTTCAATTACTGGTGCTGCTCGCATAAACTCGAAAGGGCACTTCATGCATGTGATGCATTTGTAGTAGTTTCATTTATTGGCTAATCATCTAGCAAACATTGCAAGGATAGTAAAGGAAACAAAGAAAAATTTAAATAATAAGATTTCGTGGTTAAATCAAGTTCATATATTTAACCATCCAGTTTTGAGGGCTCATTATAAACGACAAAAAGGCACAACCCAAAGCTCTCTCTGACTCGAAGGTTTTCGATGGTTTTAGATCACTTTACTAATAAGCCAATAATTATGATGTTATACCATTGTGTTGTGTTGGTTCATCAGCCCTCAAGGATGATTGCTTACCAGGTAACATCGATCACAAAATCGTTATGTCAATTCAAAATATATGTATATAATTGTCGTTTACACTATGTTTTTACACTAGTCAGAAAAAGTTTGCGCACAGTTAGACTGGGCATTCAACTATTTAAAAAACTAATATAAAATGAAGTATTTCGAACTTAATTTCAGGGTTTATTTACATATTGAAATTCAGTTTTACTATACATAATTTTTGAATCGAAAAATGAAAAAACATTAACAAAATTAATAGAAAAAGCCACGACTAGAAGAAAACACTTCAGAACAAATTTGCGTACAAAATTTATTAGCGGTTTTTCTAATATCATAAAATTTGGGAAACTAATGATTAATAACTGGATGGGTATCCTTTGCGTTTCAAAACTTCCGCAAACTGCTTTGGCGTTGATTTTACTAGTATTGGAAATCCTCGGATTTGAATGAAGGAACACGTTTAAGTTTAAAGATGTTTATTGTACAAAAGTTTAAATTGGAATAAATAAAATTTTCACAACTGACAAACACGTCTAAACAAATTTACAATGAATACTCGTATATGTTAAGTTCCTACTGTACGAGTATGTTAATGTTAAAGTACATATATCCCAACAATCCTTCTCAACGAAAAACATATTTTACTATTTTATTATAAACCCATTTCATTAGTAAATTTTAAATGCTTAATCTTTGGAAAATTATTTGTAAGAATGTCTGAAATCATTGCATTTGTACAAATATACTTCAAAGTGATTTCTTTATTTTTATATAAGTTTCTTATATGATGGTATTTTATATCGATATGTTTGCATCGTGCGTGATATGTATGATTTTAAACTATTTGTTGAGCGCTTTGAATATCACTGTTTAATACCATTGGTGTCAAGTTCTCAAACCCCATTTCGATATACAACTTGTTAATATTAACGGCTTCTTTTGAAGCGGTTGATAATTCAACGTACTCCGCCTCCGTGTTACTTAATGAAACAATCTGTTGTTTCTTAGATTCCCCAGAAAAAAACGCTCCCTGCTGCAATAAAAACATATCCAGTATACGATTTTCTGTCACTCGAATCGCCTCCCCAGTATGCGTCTACGAAGCTTTGAATTGATTTTACAGTCTTGTTATAATGCAGCTTGAAATCCACTGTGCCTTTTAATATCGTAGAATTCGTTTCGCACCAACTTTGTGTTCAATGTGTGGATCGATGTTGCACTGTGCTAGCTTACATACAGAAGACAAAATATCTGGCCGCGTCGAAAGTGCTAAATACAATAAAGCACTAATTAATGACTGATACTCGGTCGTATCAACTTTTTCGCAATCTTTCTTATCACACCGTATCTGGAAACCTGCTTATAAAGGAGATACAATAGCCTCACAGTCGCTCATACCATGTTCTTTTAAAAGATTTAAAATGTATTGACTCTGACAAATAGTAATACCACCCACTTCGCCTTCGCGTTCAATTTCCATACCCAGGAAATATTTCAATGGACCTCCATCAACGACGTCAAATGCGTCCGCAATTTTGGCCTTAATATTGTTTAAATCAATTGATCTTGAACAAGCTAGAATGATATCGTCTACATAAACTGCTATTATATTAAATATACTTTTCTCATTTTTGGTGTATACGCATGGTTCACTAGCACACGGTTTGAACCCCATATCGATCAGTACCGAATCAAGCTTACTATTCCATTCTCGTCCATTTTGCTTCAATCCGTAGAGTGCCTTCTTCGGTTTAAGAACACGTTTTGAAAAATTGTTCATAGACAAAATGCTCTGACAGTTTCATATATGTGTGCGCCACGTGAAAAGGGTCCACTTTGTCGAATCTAATTTCCGAGATATATAGATTTTTCGATACATGGAGCGAATTTCGTATAATAGAAGTAATTAATTAAATTTTTTGAAAAAAAAAGAAAAGGGCCCACTTTGTCGCATTGGAGAAATATGAAGCATTTCCGTGGTCTATGGACTTTTTTTGAAATAAAAGAAAAAAAGAAAAAGACCACGTTGTGGATTCTGTAATGAAGAGAGCCACAGAAATTCAGTACGGAATGGTATACCACTATGTCCACAGCGCAAACGCGATGAGATGTGATAAAATCTGTGGATTGATTACTGTCAATGACTGTAATGAATGAACTACTCCTAATTTATTGTCTTTCTTTCATCTTTTATTATAATAAAATATTCACTGTTGAGTCCATTTCAATTTTTTTACTTCCCCATCTTGAGCTAATAGTGGACGCACACATATACCGTATCATAGAGATCGCTGTTAAGGTATACCGAAGATACATCCATTTGATGTAAAAGCAACTTATGCTCACAAGCCAAAGCCATCAACATACGAATGGTAGCGTATCTAACAACAGGCGAAAAAGTTTCTTTAAAATAATAATAATAATCCCAACGGTTTTATCCCTCCATACCCGCCCGACCGACGCGACGGCGCATGCGCATCACGCACGGATATAAAAAAAATTTTTTTTTTTTTTTTCATATATGTTGCGCCGAGTCATGAAAGGCAGAGGTTTGTTAAGTGTCGAGATCTAAAACTGTTCAGCTACAGAACAAATGCTCATCAGCTGATCGAAGAGTAATATATATGTATGTATCAGGGCTGCTAAACAAACGAAACGATACCATTTTGTTTTGTTAACGAGCAAAATTAACTTAACGAAATGAGTTTGTTGAGTTTCGGCGCCATGTTATCAAAACGAAATCAAATCGTTAATGTTGCAACGTTATACAATTTCCGTTTTCGTTAATTTTAATGTGCCTAAAAGTATGCAGCGCTTCTGTTTGCGACGAGTGAATCTCCAGCGTTTTTCTTAACGTTTTAACGTTAACGCCAGCATTTCGTTTCGGTTAAAAACGTAATGAAATTTATTATGATAATTGCTTTAACGATAATATTTTGAAATGTTTCAACCGAAACAAGAGAAAACATTTCGGAACGGTTAAATTTAACGTTAAAATGCACCCTTGGTATGTATGTATCAATTATTGAGAGCATTGAGTATAGTTTTCTTTATGTAAAAAAGTGAGTCTGAAATATCAAAAGAACCGGAGTGAGTGTTAAAATCCTGACACAAACTACGGAGTGGCTCATTTAACTCAAAATTACTTTTACATGGCTTCAGAAAGAGAGAGCGTGCTACAACTTGATATACCGATGAGTTCGAGGTTCGAATCTCAGTCAGGGCAAGCAAAATCTTAATAAAACAAAAAGTTTTTTCTAATAGCAGTCACCCCTCGGTAGGCAATGGCAAACCTCCGAGGGTATTTCTGCCATGAAATAGCTTCTCATTAAATACAACTGCCGTTCGGAGTCGCACAAAACTGTAGGTCCCTCCATTTGTGGTATAATATAAAGACGCACACCACAAATGGTAAGAGAAGCTCGGCCAAACACTGAGCTATATAGTGTACGCGCCAAAATTATTATTATTATAACCTTAAAAAACTGGTGATTTTACGCGTCAAAATAAATTAAACATAATTCAATTCAGTTATAAATCTTGAACTTAAACTAAATTATTCTAAATTTTAGTATTTTGTTTGCCTTCCTTTAGATTTCTGCACCTCATTTAACCGGCACCTCAATTAGGCATTGATTCCACTAAAGTTTTTGTTGTTTTTGGTGCGATTTTTCCCCATTCTTCCATTAAGGCCTTTTTTAGGACGTGTTTGTTTGCAATAGTCCTCTGTCTGATTTTTCTGTCCCGATGCTTCCACAGATGGTCTATCGGATTAAGGTCTGGGGGCTACGGAGTGTGATCAAGAGCCTTTGGTGTTCGGTATAATAGCCATTCTTTAACAATATTGGACGTGTGTTTCGGATCGTTGTCCTGTTGAAAGACCCAGCGTACGTGGACCAAAACACGGATTATAACGCTACATTTTCACGCTCATTGAAATACAAAGTACCTCAAAGCGGATGGTATTTAATATTTCTAAATTTTTTTGTTTATTCATCCAAAAGTATGCTTATGTAGTAAATTTTCTATAGATATGAACATTTTCGTATGCCTTGTTGTCGGAAGTAGGTTTCAAAGTTTCCTTACACTGTCAGAAACTTCTGATTTTCTAGTATATTGTTTTTAACGTGTGGTACATAATTTCAAAGCTTTATAATGTATGTATGCTAAAAATTAAATTTTAATTGCTCCGAAAAATATTTTTTATTTCCTTTTAAAAACAAAGTTGTTCTGTTACTTTACATTGCGATTTACGTTCGGATAATATTTAAATTAGGCTTTAAATGTGTCTATAACCAATAAAATTTTATAAAAACAACATATGTATATTCAGTTGTTTTATGATTGGACATACAAAAGGTTCAGAGGCATTAACAAAATTTGGAAGCAACAAACAAAACTTTATTTTTTGTTCTCATTGAATCAATAGAAATGAGATACAATATGGGAAGTATTAAAAATGAATAATTGTATCTTTGTTGTGAAGTAGTGATGTGTAACGTAACGCAGCGCTGCGTTATTGAGTTGCTACTCAAGGAGAGTTATGGGCGCTGATACACCAACTTGTGAACTCATTAGCGCAGTAGCGCAATAATGCGTCGACAACACATTAAAGATTAATGTTAGAGCGAAACATTGCGTTGACAGCAAAATGCGTTGAGAGCGATACATTGTGGTGATAGCGCAATACCAAGAATGATTGGAAAGACGGATACTTCAACAACCAAAAATTAAATTAAAGGATATATTATTTCGCTGCAATTTGGCATAATACTGCGTTGAGAGCTCAACAATCAAATTTAGTGTCCTAGCGCAATGAATGAGTGTTTTGTTATTCTTCCCCACTCAAGTAATTAAACAAATAAAATTTTTGAGATTTTCTTAATACATAATATGTATTTTCGGTGAAAAAGTACTAAACACGATTATGTGAAAACACCTTTGATTACGAATATACATATGTAGATAACAAACATTCACGGGAAACAAAGATAAAATTGCTCCAATTTAAAAAAAAACACCATCGAAATTTGTAACCCGACATCTTCACAGAAAATAGCTGATGTCCTAAAATAGATGTCAAAACAAATATTTTCAATGGATACCGCTTTTTTCTTCATGTCAGCCATGTCAGCCTTTATGTCTTCGCATCTATTGTTACTTTGTTACTTTGACAGCTAATTTTTCATTTGGCCGTAAACTTCGTGGGGTCAACATCAAAGATATGTCCATTCAGATGCAAAAAATTAGTTGTTGAGCGCATATTTGCTCTTTAATAAACCGAACTTACTTGCTTGACCCCATCAAACTGCCCACACATAAAAATTTACAAAAAATTTTTTAATTTTTTCCTGCCAAAAATACAGATGTTAGAACATCAGCTATTTTCTGTGGAGATGTCTAGTAACGCAGGAGTCCACAATACAATGTGTAATAAAATATCGCTCCTCGATACATATGTACCATGGCGCAAATGAGTTAACTCAATGTATTAACGCATTACAGTGCGCTTGCGCCAATGTATCAACGCAGAAAAATTGTGCCATTACCCACCCCTATTGTGAAGTGTTGAATGAGCAAAGTTATCCATCAACTACTACAGTTGGAGGAGCTGATGCTATATCACGGATATTTTTTGCACAAGCAAACACTGCAAAATGTTGTTTATGTATGTATGTCCATAAAATCACATTCAGCAACTTCCTCAATGGTAATTTTCGACTCTATAGAATTGAATGCAGCAACAAAGACTAAAGCACGGTTTACAATACATTTCTGAGAGAAAATATGCTTCCGTACAATCATTTTGGAAATTGCGCCAATATGTACCATCGACACAACCTTAGCCGTGGGAAGTCGCAAAATAGTTCCAGTAGATTTTTATACCAAATTAATCACTCTGTCCGTCTCTCAATATGTCTGACATGGCTAAATCGACTCAACTCATCATTCGGATCATATCGGTATACTTACTGATGTGTCTAACTCTTATCCATCTGGTACTTACAAACATCGGACCATCCTTAATAGACCATTTTTATGAAAGATATAAAAAGGGGTCGATTTCATTGTCATTTAAAATACGCATACTAGTATCTATCAAACATTTCATTAATTCACTTTCAATAAACTCAAATCTATCTGAGAGAAGCGGAGAGCACACAAATAGCACCTTTATGAAATACAATGTTGAGTCATTTATTCATCAAGAGGCACCAATGAAACAATCCTATATTTTCGGAGAGAACAATAAATAAGGCTTTGAAATTTGCGATGCTCGATGCTTTTATTTGAATATCATACTTTTTTAAATAAATAAATAAAACGTTTTGTCAAATACTTTTCCATACAAAGAGACATCTTAGCCCATACAAGTTGCTTTGTCAAATTCAGTTTGAGTAAAATAGTAAATAGTTTTCTTTCTTGTGTCAGTACAAGTTTATTTGATGAATGGATATATCAAAATATCATTTAGCAAAAAAACTTCAATCGAAAGAGGTTGTTATGTTAAATGCAAAATGCAGAAATTATACAGGCGGTGATTACAAGTTCTTCCATTTCCATTTAAATTTTTTTAAATTCCAACTTATTCGAAAAAATAAGAAAGAAGTTCATTAAAATTTGCCATATCTTTTATATTAAGGATCATATTAATATTCCGGTGAGACGAAAATACGTGCATTTACAATTCATGTATTTGGTAGAAATCTTGGTAAACTGTCTTATCTCGAGAGAAGTTGTTTTGTCAAATGTTCAAATACATATATGTATTCTGACCAACTAAACATGTTAGTAAATATCAGTCTATGTTATCCAAGCGAAAGGAAATAAGTGGAGTTTTTGTTAGGAGAAACATAAACATACTACCGAATAGCTTCATAAATAACAAGTAAGGTAAGCTAAATTCGTATGTATTTTTGTATGGGCGGTGCCCATAATTTCACCAAAACTCGTTTTTTGTTTCAAATCGCTGCTAGAATTAAAATATACTCTTTTTCTTCCAATAAACACTGAAAAACAAAGTTTTTGCATTTTTCAAAATTTCCATTATATGGAGTTAGGCGTGCTTATGTTCCGATTTCAAAAATAATTGACGGTGATGCTAGTGATATCAAGGACAATATGTTCACCAAATTTTGTGACCATACCTTACATCGTTATTGATATACCTACAGAGGTTTTTTTATAAGTGGGCGTGATAACGCTAATTGTTCAAAGTTTCATAAAAATCATGTCTCACAATTAACTATCTCTCTAAATATTAAATTTTAATTAATATGTTCCAATAGATAAAGAACAAAGGAAATTTTTGCATTTTTCAAAATTTCCGTTATATGGGAGGTGGGCGAGGTCATTCTCCGATTTCAAAAATTTTTAACGATGATAACAGCGATATTGAGGAACATTTGTTCCCCAAATTTTGTGACGATACCTTTCACCGTTATTGATATACAGACATTTTTTCGTAAGTGGGCCCATTTTTCGAAATTCCATAAATACCTAATTTCTAAGTTCAAAATCGCTCTAAATACCAAAATTCACTCAATTTGTTTGAATAGATACCGAAAAAACTGAGTTTTTCTTTTTTCAAAAACTTCCGTTATATGGGAGGTGGGCGTGGTTATTGACCGATGTTGACCATTTTCAATACCAACCTATCCTGTCCAAAGAACAATCTATGTAGCAAATTCAGATATCTCAATTTTTAAATACTCAAGTGATTGTTTCCACGGACAGACAGTCAGGGCTAAATCGATTCCTCTTTTTATTCTGATCAATTTGATATATATATGTCTATATCTATCTCGATTATTTTTTGCTGTTACATACAACCGTTATGCGTACTTGCGCACAAGTACGCTCGGGTATAAAAATGAATCCCAACAGTTAACAACCCTCCATATCCACCCAACAGATACGAGGGGCTTAGCCGCATGACGTACGGATTTTTTTTTACTACCGAGGAATGAAAGGTAGTTTATTATACGTCAAGATCTCAGACTGTTCAGCTACAGAATAAACTCATCAGCTGAATGTATTATATTAATAATATTATTTGTTTGTTTTAATAACACTGTCCAACAGCATTTTTGGAACAGAATAGCGACCCTATAATTCTGAAAGGGTATGTTGAATAGATCATTTTTGTAGAACAAACTTATGGTCCAGCACGTCTGAGTTTTTTTTTACAGTGGGTCAAAGTTTTCATTTTTTGGTCGAAGGGAGCATTATACTATATGAAAAAAATGTTGTAAGTTAATGTCTGAGAGAATTCTTATGGTCAGAGTTGTATTGTGGAATTGTATGAGGATTATTTTTGTGGAAGATCTTAACCCTTTAACTGGTCTCTTTATGGGATACGTAAAAACGTAAAAATATTTGATACGTTTTTACTAAGATTTCAAACTCTTTAATCAGAATCCTTAGAAAAAAATTGAAATGCACTTATTTTTAATTATATTAAATTTTAGTATAATAAAGTGCAAGGTATTTAGTTTTTTTTTTAATCTTTGTACAAAGATTGAAATGTGGATTTATATGCTTTTTATTATACAAAATAATTGAACATTAAACAAACAAAGAGCAAATAGTCAAAACGTCAAGGTCGTGTTATTTTGACAACAGGTAATAAACCGGAATATTATAATTATTGATCAATGCATATTTTAATGAAGCAATGGCCGCTGTGTTCGAGTGGGTAGCGGTGCGTGCTATAACCCGATATACCGCTGAGTTCGAGGAAAAAGCTTCTCATAAAATACCTCTGCCGTTCGCAGTCGGCACAAAACTGTATGTCCCCATTATTTGTGGTAGAATATAAAGACGCACAACACAAATGTTAGGAAAAGTTCCGCCAAACACTGTACTTTACGATGTAATTGTCAAAGTAGGGTACGCACCTTGTCGTTGGTGCATGGGCTTAATCTCACCTTGGGAAGGGTTCGGCCATCCGCTCATATCATCTCGTGGATCTTTGGGGATGGCCGGGTCCACTTTGAAGTGCGATGACCAAGAACTACCACCTCCTAATCCAGGGTGTCAGGCGACACCGTGCCCATTGGACTGTTTGCAGCCCGGAGGTTAAAGCGGCTGAAGTATAACGGCGCCTTCTCGACCCCGGGCCGCATCGAGAAGCAACCGTGACCCTACCGCGTTTGGGGCGGACGACCGAGTTCTCCATAATTTTTTTAGATCACTGTGCTTTGATCACGCCGTGCTGGTGGTCGTACGAACAAGATGAACCACAAAAACAACAAAAATAAGCGCCTGACCGCTCAAGAGGCAGCTCTCTTTATTGAGGATGCCAAAGAGGAGGAAGAAGCGCCCAGCACCATTAAAGGGGTCCGGTACAGTGGGCTGCCTTAAGAGGCATTCGGGTGGCTGTGCTGCCGTGAGACTATCCAGCGGTGGCCGTCAACACTGACGACCTCCCCAATCTGCAGGACGCTATCGTGCATGAATTCTTCAACGTAATGTCCTTTCCGATATCGTTCTTCTTCCGATATCGTGCGGGAATGTTCCTCGTAGATTGTTAAGACGAGAGGTCGGTAGAGTGGCTCTCCAAGATCGCCTAGAAGCTAGAGCGACGAAAGGGACCCGTGATGTGTGTTAAAAGGGGGGACGATATTCCTCCGCTTCAAAACGTCACGGTGTTTCTACCGATGAACCAGCGGAGTACTCGCTGCAACTGCACGAAGGACGGCGGCTTTAGACTAAACTTGGGCTTCGTTGGATTCGTTTGAGCAGTATAAGGGGGAGGACCTCGTTGGCTATTTTTTAAGCGAGTTTATTTTAACCCGCTTATTTGAACTCAACTCGCGTATATTTGTTGTTGCTTTCCACGCTATACGCTACCTAGTATTATTTTGCAAGTCGCTTACAAAAGATTTAGGCCTCATCTTAAAATGTGAAAACTCGTCAGTGAAAAAAATGTTTTGAATAAAGTATGTATTTTTAAAATTGCGCAGAATATGTTTATATATTTCACATCGAGACAAATTTACTACTCGTTTGTGGGAAATAGAGTCCTCTTCAAGTATGTATTGGGTGTCATTTTTGACTTTTTGAGTTGTTACAAAGTTATAGTGCAAAAAACACGCTCAATACTTTTTTAGTCTTATTTTTTTAAGTTCCGATAGCCATATCTTTCGATAAACAATTGATAAAAAATTGATTAAGCATTTGTTTTGTTTTCAATTTATTGTGCTTTTCATCTACTATTCTTCTGTCTACGTTTAAAAGAATTGGTAATTTAACATATAAAACAGAAATGAAATTACAGGGTTTGAGCAGTAAAATGATTAAAATATTATTTGTTGAGTGTAAGAAAAGATTTTAAGCCAAAAATATATGATGTGCAACCGTTTAGGGCGTTGGTGGAACAATTATCCTTTACAAAATTAAGAAAAATCGATTTTTTTTAAATTCCTTTTATGGATTATTTTGATTTTTAGCTTAAATTACTCCATTCTGCTTCTAGAATAGAAATATGAAAAGAAATTGGATTTGTACGAACCTTTGGGTTAAACCTTATCCAAGCGCACCGTGATATCAATTTTAGTTAAAATTGTATGCTGAATTCAAATATGAAATGAAAAATTAATGAATCGAATTCGATATATAGCCGAATTTCGGATTTTGAAATCTGAAAAAATTCCACTCGTTCAGGTGCATACATCCCTTAGATAGATAGATCGTTGTCCTAACCGACGTAATGATGACCAGCCGATAAGACGAATTTACCAAACAACTCTCATAATTTATTATAAAGATAAAGGTATTTAGAAGAATAATTTTTTTATATCAATGTCGTAGAGTAATTTTTTGTTCAAAATAATAAGACGTTATTATCATTTAAGAGCATATTTAATTGTTTCAATACATATAAACAGGCGTTTTTGAACACAGGCAAACCGTAACAATTTTTAACGTAAATACTGAGTCACGAGTCACTCTTAAATGAGTGTTTCTTATTTGCCTTAAGGAAACAAATAATTTACAATTTTATTGAGCTCAAGGCCAGTGTATGAAAGATTTTTTGTGAAAAACAACAACAGGTTTTAATGAAGAAATTTGGTGATTTCCGAAATAGTACTATAACTTCTACCATTAAAAACTGTCATTGTTTTATCACAACAAATATTTCATAATGAGGAAATTTGATGATTTCCGAAATAGTACTATAACTTCTACTATTAAAAACTGTTATTGTTTTATCACACCAAATCTTTCATAAACTGGCCTTGAGCTCAATAAAATCGTAAATTATTAATATTTACTAGGCCAACAGAAAAATAACAAACATTTAAGGAAACATATATGTATGTATTTCCATTCAATATAATTGCTATGTTGATAAAATATCGCTATAAAATATACTAAATGTATATACATAAATAAAATTTTGTTTTTAATTATATTTTTTAGCAGCACGCCTTGTAGCGAAATAGGTATGTATGTAGTATATATGTCAATTTGCCTAACGAAGTGAACAAAACCGAGTCAAAGTGAAATGCAGAACCTGCCCGATTACATATATTGTCTTTGTTTGCTTACACTTACAACAGTATATGAGCTTTAACAGCAACGAAGGAGAAATGTCTAGATAAGAACAGCTTGCGCGTATTCCCCGACAGTGAAATGTAGCTAACCGCCGGTAATTTTAACCGTAGTTGGTACAAACGACTCTAAGTGTAAATCCTTTTCTAGTATACATACTTAGACCATGTGCAGTGCAATTAAGTATTTTTTAATAAAGTATGCTTGATTTTAATTTGAGGCTGATTTTAATGTGGCTATTAAAAATTATTATATTTATGCGCTAAGAAATGTTATGTTAAGTATGGATAATCACTTTTAACTCTTTACACTTAGTCCAGCTTTTATCCAAATATTTTATTTTGACCCAAACCTCTTACCACACAGCCATTTCTTCAGGTTCGGAAATAGGAAATAGTCGCATGGATTTTCGTCATGGTGACAACACACGTGTACATCCACGCTTTTTTCGAGTGTGAGCAATCACCCATCGCACGGATAGCTTTTGCATATCCAAATATTCGTGTAAAATGTGATGTGGTTTCTGTGTTGAGATGCCTACAACCTCTGTCACCTCACGCACTTTCATTCTCCGGTCATCAAATATCATTCCATGGATTTTATCGACGACACCCATGACCCCTCCCCTGTATTCGTCCCTGATTCTAGCTATTTTTTCAATCCTGCTCTATTCTGTCAAATACGTTGTTGTTTAGTTAAAATTAGTCAGCAGAAAACTTGTGAACCGATTAATACATTGGGCCATATTCTAAGTGAAGTTAAAGTCGACTCTAAAGTTAGCATCAGATATCCCACCAAAAAGAATGTCAAAAGCCACAACTAACATTAGGGTCGACTCCAAAAATATTTGTTTTGCACGTGATCGCAGGTACCTTTTTCGAACATGGTTTATTGTCCTCAAATTTGGGTTTAGATTTCTTTTTACAATAAAATATATTGCAGAATTTGCGCATTTGGATTTCTGATATTTGATCGCAACTATCATCCGCTTTGATAATAAAAATTGGAAATTCGAAGTTCTTAATAAGCAGTTTGAATAGAAACAAAGAAATTAGTTTTTTGATGTATGCTGGAACGATTTTCCGTCATCCCTTTTCAAATTTTGTTATGTGACATACCGGTTTCGGCGTTGTGCCATCTTCAGTGTAGTATGTGTCCAGTGTGCTGTATTTATTGCTGTCGATTGATTTTCAGGTATTGGATTCAGTTTTGCGAGATGTTTGCAAATTTGGTGTTTTATGCTTTTGGTACCGGAATTTTCGTCTGTATAAAATTCTGTTGAGTGAATTTTTTATTCTTCGGTTCTCATCGAGTTTCTTTTATACAGGTGGAAATCGGTAGTTTTAGTTTAGGTCTTCGGTATTCATGCTGGTTTAAAGCAATTTTCCTAGGTTATTAGTTGTTTTAAATGCTGTCTGGATATTTTGTTTTTTGAAAAAGTTTGCCAATTTGTATGTGTGTGTCACAGTATAAGTTAGTACTGCCCATTTTCGTTTGTGTTACTCTACGTCGTTTTTTCTCTGTCTGTCTTTATTTAGTCGGACTTTACCCACAACAATCTTTTTGTATCCGTTATTCTCAGCTATATTGTATTTTGTTCTTAGTTCCTTCATGTATCCTTCCTTTGAGCCAGGTGCCGATGAGTAGTTCACTATAGGTGGAATATCCGGTTTGTGTATGTTTGGTTGTGTAATTAGTGGAGGTGCCTTCGGGTTCATTTGGCCTAACGTATGTGCCATCCCCTGAGATATAATGTGAGTTGCTTCTTTTAGTTTATATTTGGTAATTGTCAGTTGGGTCTTCTGTGATTCTTTTGTATTTAATTTCTGTAAGTAATTCTTTCTTTTCTTTATGTATTCTCATTTTTCGATTAGCACTGTCGTGTTACCTTCGTCTGCTTTCGTTGTAATAATATTGTGGCTAGTTAGTTTTCATTTTAACTGCCTAACGACTTCTTCTTCTACATTGTCTTCTGTTTTGTCGTTTTTAACTTGATTCTCATTATTGCCCGGCACATGTGCCTTGCATGCTCTTGCTCTTCGCTTGGCTCAGCTGTTAATTGCGACTTCCCCGTCTATAACTGCTTGCTAAGTTAGTATTAACTATTGCAAGTGAAAAGTGAAATTAAATACAACGTTTAATAACCATTTGGAGGAAGATAATTATGCGGCAAGGAATTGAATTAATATTATTAATTCTTAAAGATGATCCTAATCCATTTAGCCTAAATGGTAAAACCTAATTTGTCTTATTTGACTGATTTGTAAAAAAAATTTTTGTCTCATCAAAAGCGTTTTATGAATAAGGCCTAGGGCGAAGTGTGCATTCATCGTCGGTGACTTCTTTATGTCGATTGACAGCAGTTTCGCTGAAGGACGCTACCAACATGGTGTGGAAAAATATTACATGGGTTTAACGCAGTCCACGTTCTCAAAACGCAAACAAAAACTTTAAGAATTTTGGAAATCTAAATTGTTTGTTAATATTCTCTTTGTAAATTAATTTCTTCCTGAACTACATAGAGAAGCCGTGTCGGATTTTCTTATTGGGAAGGAACTCCTCTACGCATTTGAGCTCTCTGGCCCGGTTGACCCGGCAATATTAAGTGCGGGTTCTACTGAGGGCTGACTTACCACTTATCGCTTCTACACAAAAGGATACAGCTCCATTGATGCCTGATGTAGAGTGTGCAAACCCGTCAATTCAAATAGTTTCTCCTCTAACTAATTTCAGGAATGTATCCAATTATTTGGCCTCCGATTTACTGTGGGAAAGTTTTCGCTTAATATAGCTTAATATAGCCAAACCTTCAAATACCAACCGTATAAGCAATACATATTTAACAAATTTTTGCTTATAAATTTTGTGCTTCAACTTTTTCAGCTGAACACATCTTTTGTCGGTGTGCCCAAGCTATTTCACTGTTGAACAACACTTTCCCTTCCGCTGAATCGAACAAATCATATAGTTCTTTAAATATGTATTAAAAATCGAATAGTTTTAGTAGCGGCTTTAGTGAGTGCTTTTCGTGCATTAATTTTAAAGCAGTCTATTAACGAAAAAGCCGACTCTAACAAAGATAAAGTACACTTTTAATTAAAAAAGCCTCTAACTTATTTAGAGCCGTTCTTGATTTGAGTTGAGTAAGGCTCTTTTGTTTTTAAACTCCACCCTTAATAAATAACTTTAAAAGGAATATATATAATTAAAAAAAAAACAATCCATAATAATGGTAGTCGTACTGTTTGCGCTAACTACCGTGGAAAAATAATTATAACAAGTTGACGATTACAGTTAATAACTCACTGTTTGGCCAAGCGTCTCCTACCATTTGTGGTAAGCGTCTTTTTATTTTACCACAAATGGTGGGACCTACAGTTGTGCCGCCGCCGAACGGCAGATGTATTTATGAGAAGATTTTTATGTCAGAAATATCCTCGGTGGTTTGGCATTGCGTTCAGAATGGGTGACCCCTATTTGAAAAAAATATGTTCTAAGGTTAAGATTTTTCTTGCCCTGGCTGTGATTCGAACCTCGAACTCAATGGCATATTGAGTTATAGCACGCACAGCAACCCACTCGACCACAGCGGCCACGGAATAAGTCTTTTAAATATCGCATATAAGGTCCTAATGACGATACTAAAGACTGATACCGTGTTCGTTCAGTTGATTGGACTTCGGGCCTGCTAAATCTACCATTGAACAGATATTCACAGCATGTCATCGACACACACCACCTTTTTGTCGACTTTAAAGCCGCTTTTGACAGCACGATAAGATACTGTCTGAAACGTCCAAGTTAGAAAGAAGCTCTCTTGCGGTCTGGAAGTAAAAGAGGATAAAATGGAGTACCTTTTGGCCAAAAACGAAAAATCCTCCCGTATTGGGACGTCACTGTTGACTTTTGCAACTTTGAAGTAGTTAAGGATTTTATATATATCAAGCATTAACACCACCAATAATGTCAGCCTCGAAATCAGACTAAGAATAACACTTGCTTACAGATACTACTTTGGGCTCGGTAGGCAATTGCAAACAGAGCCCTTTCTCTAATATGTGATTGACGTGAGTAATTGGCGTAGCGTAGCGAAGAAGTGAGGGAACTGGAGAAGTTTTTTGGACTCAGCCAAAAACGACAAACGGTTGTAGTTCCATAAAAGAAGTAGAATTAAAATTTAGAGTTCCAAATTTTAATCCATATTATGAATTAAACTTTTATATTCATATTCTGTTACTATCGTTACTTTGACAACTCTAACAGGTCTTTCACTACAATTTGGATATGTATGCGTAAGAATTGCGTCGATACCGTGAGATGAAGGATATCTGGCGCATACTAAACCCAAGCTACGCTCTGACCCCACCAAACAGCGAAAACACAATATCGGCAGATAGCGAACGTACCACAGCGGAAATTCCCCTGCCTAATATTAAACAGGCTCGACCATATGCAATTGCACACAGCTAAAGCGTCATGTCCCGGCACCGCTGGGTGAAGACATTTATAAAGTGGCCGCGTTCTCTTTTGGCATTCAAGTTTTAACATTATGGGTAACAAAGTATAAAAAAACGTACGCGACTCAGGATTAGACACTCAATGTCTACCCATGCTCACCTACTAAAAAAATCGGCGAAATCGGCCTGTCCTAAATTCAACTCCAGCGACTACTTAATAAAGTGCTGCCACGTCTCCTAATTGCAAGCTCACCGACTTATTAAGAGACATTGATATCAATAAAATAAACTAGATTCTTAAATTATTCTCAAAAACTAGATTAAATACTCGTACATATGTAGCTCAATTAGTCAAGTCAAACTATTCTTAAGATCTTACCTTTTTCCTCTCACCACAAACATCCTCCACCTCACCTTCTCCCGAGTTGTATTACGGTCAAGCCATTTAAAACTGGACAGCTTTAATAAATTTTATTCGAATGGTGCCAGTGTGAGGAATTTACCAATCCTATTACTCCAAGAAATTCAGATAATTCTCTAGAAGCATTTCAATAAATATATACATATATGAGGAATCTCGGCGATAATGAGGTGAAATGCGTGTGTATCGGTTGAGAGTACAAACGTAAGAGAGCTTAAACTTTATTTTATAATTAAATCAATGTACAAGAATAGGAATGTGAAGAAGAATGCATGTTAACGCAAGGTTGTATTCTGATCGTATTGATGAGCTTTTGTGCTTGGTTTGTGGTGATGCCACAGTACTCCCCTCCTAGTCGGGAGCCTCGGCGATGAATGCTGGCTTCAAACGGTCGAGCGACACTTTCGCCGTTTTGTCATTAATGTTGATTGCGAAGTACTTATGGTGTCGTAGGAGGACCTTGAAAGGACCCTTATAAGGTGCCGACAACGATGGTCGTACCGATAGGTCCCGTACAAACACTTGTTGGCATGTCTTCAGCGCCGAGTCCATAAAAGGGGCTTTTTTGGTGTGCCAGGTAGTATCCACTGGCCGAAGATCACGCATAATGCGACGAAGCTGTACAACGGTCTCTGCCTCATTGCTTGGGCTACTGCCATCTATGAAAAATTCCGCTGGTAATCGTATTGTGGTTCCGTAGACCAACTCGGCTGGCGAGGCACAAATATCGAATTTGTATGCAAAGCGTAAACCCAACAGGACTAATGGTAAAACTGTAGTCCAGTCGCCCAGGTTGTGGCACAAGATGGCTGACTTCAGACTGCGGTGCCATCGTTCAACTAAACCATTTGTTTGTTGATGATATGGCGTAGTCCGCAGGTGTCGAATGCCGAGGCACTGCAGTAAATTCTGGAACAGTGTGCTCTCGAATTGGCGGCCCAAGTCTGAAGTGATATCCAGGGGGACGCCGAATCGCGATATTCAACCTCTGATTAAGGCCGTAGCTACAGTTGAGCGGTGCTGTCAGGGATCGGAAAGGCATCGGGCCATCTAGTGAAACGATCAATCACGGTGAGGCAGTAGTGGCAGCCGTCAGAAGGTGGAAATGGTCCTACAATGTCGATGTGTCGATGTGCAAAACGCTGACGTTGCAGAGGAGAAACCATGTGACGGGTGATCTTATTGCGTTGGCACTGGATGCACTGCTTTGCAAACTGGCGGCTGTCGCGCTGTATACCCGGCCACACGAAGCGTTCTGTCATCAACTTTGAAGTAGCTCGCATGCCTGGATGTGACATATTGTGCGTAGCTGCAAGAACTGCATTTCAAAAACGTTTGGTGATGAACGGACGTATACGACCAGTTGAGCAATCGCAATATACCTTCTTTGTACTGAAGGGAAGAATAAACGTAGTTTGTTGAAGCGAGTGATTTACTTGCCCATCCAGGAAGGTGCGCAACTCTTCGTTGGTGGTCTGATCCGTTGCTAGGTCGTCGTCGTTGATTGGCTCAAATCTGATCGCTTGTATGCGAGATAGCAAGTCCGCGACTATATTTTTCTCGCCTGGCACGTGGCGAATATCGATCGTGATTTGTGCAATGAAGTCTAGCTGGCGAGCTTGACGGTCCGATGCTTTCTCGGGGCGTTGGTGGAAGGCAAATGTGGTCGGTGTAGACATGACATTGCCTCCCACAAGTAGGATGCGAAAATGGCGAATGGCAAGAAACATTGCGGTTAGCTCTCTATCATATGTACTGTACCTTTGCTCAGAGTTTGAAAAACGTCGCTGAAAGAAACCCAATGGTTGAAGCTTGTTATTCACCACCTGGTGTAGAGCAGCACCTGCAGCATAGTCAGACGCATCGATCCACAAGGAGAGTTCGGCGTTGATAACCGGGTGAGCGAGTAACGTACAGTTTGCCAAGGCTTGCTTGCACGCTTCAAAGTGCTTTACGTTGTCTTCGGACCAATTCAAAACTGTGTTGTCATTACGCTTATTACCTGGAGTCATCTTAAAAAGAGGTGTTTGGTGTAGTAGTGGGTGCGGCAAAAATGGCCTGTAAAAATTTAACATCGCGAGAAAGCTACTTTCTTTGGCTACTGTCGGCTGCTTGAACTCTGTGATAGCTTTAACCAGGCTGGAAAGCGGTTGGATCCCGTCTTTTGTTATTAAGTGCCCCAGAAATTCGAGTTCGGCTACACCAAGCACTGACTTTGCAGCGTTAATAGTCAGACTATTTTCCCGCAAGCGCTGAAATACTGTGCGAAGATGCGATTGGTGCTCCTCTGGTGAGCTTGATGCGACACAAATGTCATCGAGGTAAATGAAAACATTATCGATGCCACGAAAAACATCGTTTATAACTCGTTGGAACGTCTGCGCTGCGTTGCGCAACCCGAAGGTCATGTGTGTAAACTCATATAAACCGAACGGGGTTGTAATTGCGGTCTTGCACACGTCATCGGGATGAATCCGAATCTGGTCGAATGCTTTCTTCAAGTCGATTTTAGAGAAGACTGTTTTGCCTGATAAGATGTGAGAGAAGTCGTGAAGGAACGGCAGAGGGTATCGATCCGGGACAGTCACGGCGTTGAGTGCCACGTAGTCCCCGCATGGCCTCCATGAGCCGTCTGCCTTGCGCACCATATGTAGGGGACTCGCCCATTCGCTGTTGGAGGGCCTACATATCCCAAGCTTCATCAGCAATTCGAATTCTGCACGGGCTGCCATCAGTTTCTCAGGGGAGAGTCTTCGCGGCCTAGCGTAAGCGGGCTGGCCGGTAGTGACAATACGATGAACCACTGTAGAAGGTGTTGTTGCCTCGGGGGCTGCTGGCCGAGTTATGTCGCTGAACTCTTCCAGCAGATTTGAAAAGTCAATGCTCAATTTTATGGTTGAGATATTTGTGGTGTTGAGTACCGCCACTGTACAAACGGTTTTCGGCGCTGTTTTCCTATCAAGTAGGCAGCGACCGTTCAGGTCAGGTAGGAGATCAAAGTTCGACAGGAAATCAGCGCTATAATCGCTTGTGTCACTTCGGAAATAATAAATTTCCAGATGAATTCTCTGCGCAAGTTGAGGTTAAGCTTTAAAAAAACTTCCCCGAATACTTGAATTGGTGAGCCATTAGCGGCAAACAGCTGTGTATCCGATTTTGATAATCGAGCCAACGTCGAACTCTTAGATATAGTTGACATGTCTGCACCGGAGTCAATTAAAAAGTGCATCTGAGTTGATGTGTCAAAAATGTGTAGACCGCGGTTCGATGGCATTTCAGATTGTTTGCCGATATCTGGAATGCGGTTGGCTGCGCGTTGCTATTGGGTGTTACTCGCTACTGCATGCGCGTTTTTGCACGGATGCCGACAATTTCGAGCGTTGTGGCCAAACTTGGAGTGGTACCAACACGTATGGCTAGCTCCGCTGCTACTGGCATTTCGGTTACGTGCTGGAGTTTTGATCTGGAGCGATGCGTCTCTTTGCTTCTTTCAACCGCGTCGAAGCGTTGCTTAAGCGTAGCTACCTCAGCTCGCAGATCTGCCTCAGTTGTGCGTGGAGGACTATATACCTCGTGTACTTGACCTTCACGCAGTTGAAATGACTCACAGATGGAGTCCACGATCTTCAATTTATCCACTGTCGGTACACTGGTAGCGATTATGGCCGCTTGTGCGTAAGGTGGCAGCCGGCTGAGCCATAAGTCGTGTAGGATGCTGTCACTCAAAGTAGAGCCGGCGGCGCGCTTCATCTCGTTGAAGAGCTCGCTTGGGCGGCGGTCACCCAAGGGCATGTCGCGGAGCACGCGTTGCAGCCGGCGTTGTTGGCTTTCGGTAAAATTTTCAGACAGGTTTGTGCGAACGTACTTATATTTTTGCGTAGACGGCGCCGCATCGATGATGGTGCGCAACTCCATTAGTTTGGCTGGTGGCACGCTTGCTAGGACAATGTTAAATTTAGTGACGTCGGATGTGATACCCGTTGCCTCAAACCAGAAATCGAGTGAATAAAAGTAGGCGTCAATATTATCGCCTGACATCACCGGCATCGGAATTCGTAGCGCAAAATTCTGTGGCGTAGGGTACGCGATACCTCCTCTATCCGTAACAACTCTACTATCGTTCAAGCTCATGCTGAAATTGATAAATTTAGTTAAACTTTAAACGTTGGTACTTATCGCGTGATGCTATCGGTGCGTCGGGGTCACCAGTGAGGAATCTCGGCGATAATGAGATGAAATGCGTGTGTATCGGTTGAGAGCACAAACGTAAGAGAGCTTAAACATTATTTTATAATTCAATCAATGTACAAGAATAGGAATGTGAAGAAGAATGCATGTTAATGCAAGGTTGTATTCTGATCGTATTGATGAGCTTTTGTGCTCGGTTTGTGGTGGTGCCACATATATATATGTCTTTATAAAGCGCTTAAGGTTTATACCAAAAAAGGTACTGACAGTGTAAAACTCTGTTTATTAGCTACTTATCTATATGATCTAAGTCATAGAAAAAGTTTCTTTCTAATACCGATAGCCCCTCGCCAGGCAATGGCAGACCTCCGAGGGTATTTCTGTCATCAAAAAACTTCTCATAAAGTTCTGAGTCAGCACAAAACTGTAGGTCCCTCCATTTGTAGTACATATAACATAAAAACGAATACCTCAAATGGTGAAAAAGTTCGAACACAGCTATATTATTTTTATTATTATGAGTTCCTGGTTTTTACGATGTAATTGTCAAAATAGTCCGTTTCCGTAGCGCCAAATAGATTTATTTTATAATATTTGATTTTGCGAATTTTATTTTTCAATTGAAATAAGAATTACCAAATTGAGCTCCCAGATGCTAGTAAATACCGTATTTAGCTTGGCGATGTTTTTTGTCTATCGGCGACAAGTAGCAGTTTTAATTGTAAATTGAGGGCTCAAAGCCCACATAAAGCGGTTGCCTTTTTCTTGACCATTTTTTTTTTGCAATCTCATGTTAAAAGGTCGGGTCCATCTCGTTCTACAGTTTATCCCGCCAATCTTGATACGCTCGTGTTCAACCAACGTTTTCAATTGTTTTATTTTGTTCGCTGTTCATTTATTTGCGATTATTTCGATACTGAACGGTCATAATACTGCTTCGGGAACTTTTTGATATTCAGTGAATCCAGATATCGGATATTTACCGTCCCTTTTAAATTGAGGTCTGAAATGTTGGTCAGTGTAGGTTTCAAGCACTCATAGAAATCGAACTTGTTTTTTTCCTCCTTATTGTATAGTCGCTCTGTAGTTTGGTTTTTTACTCAATTATATATGGATCTCAGATACTCCCTGTTTGTTTTTTATTTGAACACTTTTGTCTATTCATCACATTTCTCATCGCCTCTTCGGCTCTAATCTTAGGCTGAAAACCTTTAAAGAACAGCAGTGCTGATACCAATATTTATAATCGTTTTCCCTTTATTTAGTTTCTAGTTTTTTAATAAATAAAATAATGCAAAATAAATGAATGGAAAAAATTGTGAAAACCCTGTTATTTTATTAAAATCGGATATTAGTTTTTATTTTTTTAGCTCTTAATTCTAGTCCTTATACCTTAACTAAACTAATTTTTAATACCTTATTTAAATTATTGCTATTTCGTATAAAGCCTTAATAGAGTTCAATATTCTAAATGGGCTATTTTACTCAATTTTGTGCAATGTGAAACCTGTATTACCTTAATTTAATTTAATTTAATTTAACTTGCATTAAATATCCCGTCATGGTCGCTGATTTATTTAATTAGATGCAATGTGAAATCTGTATTACCTTAATTTAACTTAATTTAATTGAACTTAACATTAAATAATGGCTCGCATAAAAAAAATTTCGTCATGGTCGCTGAAGGAAGTTTCTGTGTACTTTCTGTAGGTAAGCTCGTCATAACCCGGTCTATCGCAGTTTGTTGCTTGGTTGTAGGAAGATTTTCTAATAATAATTAAAGTCGGCTTTTAAGTAATTCGTTTGGCGTAATGCGACAAATGTTGAAGTCACCCACAAATACGAACTGTGCACCATTTCGTTCCAACAGCTTTTTTATATCTTCTTTCAATATTATTCTAAATTCTAGTAAAGAAAACGATGGATTTCTATATATCACTGCAATTATGAAGTTTGATTTCGATGTCGCTAAAAACTGATAAACTTTACCAGCTGCACATTGATGTCTCGAGGAATTTGTCGAGTACGGCTTTGCCCCGCTGGAGCAACTCCATCAATCCTCGCCAAAATATTAAAACCATCAATTTGAAAATCTTCTTCTTGTTTGGCCCAAGTCTCTACGAAACAGAGAATATCCGATGAGGAAATAAGCTGGTCGCTTTTCATATGGACAATATGCTTTCCTAAGCTTCTCACGTTTTGATAATATAAAAGAATGCTGTTATTTGGTCTTCCAAAAGCAAAGTTGTAGTGAGATCAACTTTTTTCCTGTTCGGAGATCTTTTGAGCTCTCTCTGAACTACTTCGCTTGCTCCAAATGGTCTCGGTGGAATAAAATTGCCAACAATAAATAGTCCAGAAGCACTTGTCGTTCTACTGCATCCAACGTATAACGCTGATCGGCTAATTCCTTTTTGATGTGGACAGCAACATTTCTGTAAGTTGCTCCTTTGCTTTTATGAATTGAAATTGAATCTGCAGGTACTAAAGGTCTTCGTTCAATCGAAACTAGGTCATTTTTTTGTACTGGAAAGTCCGTATCACTTTTTCAATTGATGTCCAGCTCGATTCGGTGGCGTGCGGTTTTGTTGATCGTGCAGTTGTTCCCACCACTGGCTCTGATAACTGGATCCAAAGAGTATCTGGTGTCCGTTGTGGACCCTGATAATCAATTTGCATCAAATGACCCGCAGCGCCATTTACTAGCCAATCCGAAATATTAATATTAACTGTAATCATATACTTCGAAGATGTTTTGAGTTGTAAATAGTAGCACATCCATTGGGTCTCTGATATTTTAATCTTTTTAACGGCGTCCAATATATTTATTTTATTTCGCTCTGAGATAGAGTTCGCTTCCAAGGTGTCCTTTGCTGTAGATATAAATTCTTCCGTTGTTATTTCAGCCAGTCTTGTTTGGTTATAATTTGATACATCCATATTTGAGTAAAAAAGATGAATACAATCGTTGGGCACGTCACATAAATAAGTTTTTCTAGTTTTTATAAGCTCAACATCAGCAGATGTCATATTTCCTTCGGACATGTTGTTTAGAGGAATTGCAAATGCTTGATCTTTCCTTTGACGTATGACTTCGGTGGGTTCATAGGAACGGAACAGATCCCAAAGCAGTGTTCCGGTAATTGCACTATACGTATCCATATGATTTGGTGAAAAAGTCCATCTATCTCCTACTGGGGAGAGTTGCTTCAAGTCGCCAAATACAATTATGGGCCAATCTCCAAAATACTCATTATTGCGAAAAATTTGCTTCAAACGAGATTCCAAATATCGAAACATTTTTGCGCCGACCAGTTGCGCCGCCAGTTCCAAATGCTGCTTTTCTAGTAGGAGCACATAATAAAACCTTTATAGTTTCTGGGTTACTGCCGGGCAAATTCTTGGCTCGCGTTTTTAGTTAATGGTATATAGCAGATATTGGTGGCTGCTGTGGTCGAGTTGGTAGCGGTGCGTGCTATAAATCGATATACCTGTGAGTTCGAGGTTCGAATCTCAGGCAGGGCAAGCAAAATCTTAATCATAGAAAAAGTTTTTTCTAATAGCGGTCACCCCTCAGCAGGCAATGGCAAACCTCTGAGGGTATTTCTGCCATGAAAAAGCTTCTCATAAATTACATCTGCCGTTCGGAGTCGGCACAAAACTGTAGGTCCCTCCATTTGTGGTACAAGGAAAGACGCACACCATAAATGGTAGGAGAAGCTAGGCCAAACACTGAGCTATATAGTGTAAGCGCCAATATTATATTATATGTATATTCTATAGCAGATATTAATCGGCATTTTCCTACCCCAGCACCTCCTCCAAAGAATTCATAAAAGCGTTTCTTCAGTTTCATATTGTGCTGTATATATTGTAAATACTCACGTTGTTTGGCATTTAAAGATCTCACCATTAAAAGCAACTGATTTTCCAGGAAAAGAACAGGTAATCTTATAAGCATGGCTTCCTCTAAATTTTGGTTTTCGTTCTGTAAGACGTCGACATCATTTCCTATTTATGGATTCGCCAATGTTCTAAACTCTTCATCTAGGAAAGGAGTGATATTTATTTCATTTCTGACATTTCAACACTGAAACGTCTCTATCTTAAAATAAGTGGGTGTTTTCTGGACCTTATAAAACCGCTCCCGTCATTTAATGGAAGTGGAGCCACGTTTGCCGTAAAATTTTCTGGTTCTTGTTCTTAATTTGGTAAAGCCAAAAAGTGATCTGGAGCGGCTACCAGCAGGCTCTACAGATATTTATATGCGGAACATACTGGATCACTACACACAAATGCCATGCCAACTAGATCAACTGTGTCTTGCTGATTTTGCAGCGTTATACCGAATTTCGAAATCCAAAAGGGAGTAATGCTAGTGATCCAGTATGTTCGGCACATAAATATCTGTAGAGCCTGCTGGTAGCCGCTCCAGATTACTTCTTGGCTTTACCATTCTTACCCTTTTATATGGGTGAGATTTATTAAGAAATATTTCTCCTTCACTGGCTTCTGAAAGATGAAGTCCCAAAACATTATAAGATGCTTCTTGAGCAGACACTTCGGATCCGTTAATAAATTTATTGCCAATGTGTTGCAACTTTTGTTTGATTGTAAAATTTCCATTATTTATTTCTTCCACAGCTTGCCTTAGCAGCTGATATACCCCTCTATTGGATTTGTTGATATAATTTATAATATAGCTGCAGCAAGCATAGGCATCAAGTATGAATTGAACATCTATATTAGCTCTATGCAATCGTAAAATGTCGCTGTTATATGCATTTAAAAGCCGTTCAGATAACTTCCTTTTCAGAAATATTTGAGGCTTTTTTAAATTTGATAAGTTTTGGAAATCTCTAGTTGCATTAAAAACTCCTCGAAATTGTTTAAATGTTCCATATCCTCAGCCTGTTGGTTTAAAACATTTCTAATTTTTTGGAACAGAATTTTGTGCTCTTCAATTGACTCATTTTCAACCAGACGAAAAGTATTTCAGTTTTATGCATTGGTGGGTAAGGCATGTTAAAACGACAGATTTGTTGGCCTCGTATATCCTTTAAGCAATCACGACCATGTCTGTGTCTTTGGTAATCAATAAATTGCTGCACTTCTGGGTTATTTCCGTCGGTTGTGATAAAGCGGTCGACAAATTCGACCTTCCGGTTCCAAAGTAGGTGCACTACTGAGCCAATACATTCCATGGCAGTGAGGAGAACCTCTGTGTTGAAACTCAATTCTCCAGTAATAATGACTAAGCACATGTGGCTCAAATATCGTATATTTTAGTAGCTTAATCATTTGTCGAAAACGGAAATCGAAGTACCAAGAGCAGGTTACAGGATCCGTCCTTATAAGTCTCAAAATTAGACAACTGCGCTGCATCCGTTTCAGATATGTTCTTTTTATCCACTAGTTTGGTAAGAATCTCTAATAATTCGGTCCATTTTGCCTCTGCAGCTGATAAAGTAATGAAAAGCGTTGGCAACACAAACTGATGTATCATAGCTAAAACTTTCTTTTTTTCGGTTTCCCAGTGAGCAGGTGAAGACATGAGCCCATTTAGTATGTGGTACCCGTCATCGTGTTGAACTAAATTGCTGACGAAGTTTGTGTCAACCAAATATGCTGCCGTTATAGAAGATGCTCCAGATTTGTTTTGTAAACATATAGAAATTACATTCTTAATGCGTTGTAACTTGTAGTACTTATATTTCCACAGTAAATTGTCGACACGTGCACATCTCCGATCATATCTCCGAATTTCTGAACTGGCTATTTTACTGTAGGTAAGCTTGGTCCATCTCTTTTTTCCACAAAAAATTGTTGGGATAACTCCTCTGCTTCGTCATCTCTTGTTACATCGATAGGAATACGCCCTTCACCAGGGGCTATTGCGACCCGCTCCAGTGGAAGATTTTCAATAACATCGTTGTCTAAAAGTGTTTTTTGGCCGCCTGGATTTAAATTATCTTCTCGGTTAAACTCAGTTTCAATATTTACGTCCTGGGGCATGTACAAATCTTTGATGACAACCTCGTCTGCTGGATTAGCGATAAAGGGAACAGTTTCATTATGCCTTAAATCTGATAACCAACTTTCAGCTGCTTGAATATTGTGCAAGCGATAAAGCTTCGTTCCAAAAAGATACTGAAGAACTGCAAACACTCTTGCTGGTCTTATGGTTTCTGTTATGAAACTGTGGTTATACTCCAGCCGGCGATTTAAGTGAGCGAGGAAGAATATTCACAGTCTCCACATTGTCTTTCGAATCCAAGAGATACTATTCTCATAAATGGAATCCTAGGAGATATAAGACGCTCTTCCAGACACGTTAATTGTTTCAAAACATAAGGTATATCTGGGAATTGGAGACTATTTGCCAGGCAGATTTTGGGAATTTTTCCTGATATTGTTTGGCGATAGCATGTCAAGCAAAATGTGAACTTTCCTGTTAAGTTCGGAAACTCGTTTTCCAAATAAAATATGTTGTTGACTTGGAGGCGTGGATACTTTGTTGCAATTGTTGACTTCTCCTGATTTTTTATTTGGTGAAAAAACCAAGTTCCACCACAGCATATACATATCATATTGGGTCCTTCTTTTATATTGACATCATACAGCTCATAATTCGTCAAATTTCGTACTTGTTGTTGAACATTTCGGGATTCTTCTATTGCTTCCGGTTAAAGATTATGTCTGTTCACTGCGGTTCTCTAACTCTGCCTCTCGTTTTGCCTTTCGCGATTTTGTGGATCAGATCTGTAAAGATCGACATGTTCGTGTGAACTTTGCCTTAGAGCTTCCTCTACTCTCCGACTAAGCTGTCGAGAAAATCTTCTTTGCGACGTATTTCTCAGTTGTTCTCGTGATAGGGTTTGTACGGCGCTCTGTCCTCGCCAATTTATCTCTTACTCGTTCAATATTCCGTGCCTCTAAGTCCCGAAGGCGCTCAGCTTCTCTCAGCTGAGGAATAGCTCTTCTTGTTCTATGAGCAAGGTTATTCTGGGCTTGTTCCTGTCCTCTTATATCTTGATTTTATCTTCGTGTTGCCCGAGCCTCTAAATCTCGAACCCGCTCTGCTTCTCTCAGCTGAGGAATAGTCCTTCTGATCCTATGCGCAAGGGTATTCTGGGCTTGTTCTTGTCCTCTTAGATCTTGATTTTGTATTCGTGTTGCCCGTGCCTCTAAATCCCAACGCCGCTCAGCTTCTCTCAGCTGAGGAATAGCTCTCCTTGTTCTATGAGCAACAGTATTCTGGGCTTGTTCTTGTCCTCTTATATCTTGATTTTCTCTTTGTGTCGCCCGTGCCTCTAAATCTCGAACTCTTTCAACTGCTCTGAGCTGAGGAATAGTTCTTCTCACCCTTTGCGCGAGAGTATTTTGGGCTTGCTCTTCTCCTCTTAGATCAGCATTTTGTCGCTGCATCGCTCGGTCGTCTGAGTCTCATACGCGTTCAGCCTCTCTCAATTTTGGAATAGCTCTTCTTCTCCTATGAGCAATAGTGTTTTGCGATCGTTCAATTACTCCACGTATTGGTAGCTGTCGTCTGAGTAAATGGTACTCTGCGCCATTTTCCCTCTCAGATTCTCGAAACTGCAGATTTGAAGATCGAAGGGACGCCATTAAGTTGACACTGATATCCTTATTTTGCATTAAATTTCTTGCATAATGTGGCATTTCTGTGGGGGTGGTTCTTATTAATACACAAATAATGCTTACGAATTAAAAGTTTCTATTACGTACCTTAATAAACTTTTCTGGTTACAATCGTTGAAAGTATCCATGTTGATTTTAATTTGAAGTGGATTTTAAAATGCTTCATAATTTGTTCTGCAATCGTATACTTGTGGATTCTAATTTTAAGTATTTATTTTAAAGTATAATATCGTTTTCTGATTTATAAATTGTGCTTTTAGTAAGCAGTTTAACACTGAATTGCTTTCAAATCAAACGAAATTATCTAAATAAATGTATTAGTACCAGGTAAAAAGTTGTGAACGCTAATTGCTTTAACTACGGTTAAAAACTTTAAAATGATTCGTTCTGCCGCCTCAAATTGATATCATACAAAAACTAAATTACCTACATCTGTGGTCCTTTGTTATTTTCGTTATTGTTTGAGTACCTAAGTATATACATATATACATATGAGCATATTGGTATGTATATTGTGGTTTGAGCATTACAAGCTCAGGTTCAGCTTCAAGGAAAATCTTGGTATCAAACAATTTAAGTTAAGACAATGTTATAAGTTCTTTAATATATTTTTAATTTTCTCAAAACTTTATTTTTAATCGGGAATGGTTTTTGAATATTTTTTTAAGGCCGCAAGCTTAATATGATGTTTAATCCAATAACAAATTAAATATTAATATTATTGCTCTCAAACAGTCGATGGCGTTTTGATTCAAGTAAAGGCTTTCGACTGTTTAACTTAACTATTATTTACAAAATCAGCTATGGTTAAAATTCTCGCTGGAACCAATATTATAAATAAAAAATAAAAAAATTCAAAAGGACTTCCAAGGTTCTTTTTGATAATCAAGGAGTAAAGGTACAAAATGCAATATCTGAACAATTAACTGTATGTGAGCAATTTGTTTTATTTTTCTGATCTTTAGGATTTTCATTGTTAATATAGTTCTAATATGGTAATTGCTGATATAGATATATATGTGAAAAATGTCAAGTCTTTAACTACTTCAATGAGGCGTTTTGTGATAAATAGAATATCTGAACAATCGGTTGTATGGCAGCTATATGTTATATTTATTGGATATTAATGATTTTTACTGCTACAATTGTTCTCACTATTGCTATTCTTTGAGCGAAATTTCAAGATTTTAGCTGCTTTAATGGAGGGGTTTTAGTGCTAAATAAAATATCTGAACTATCTGTTATATGGGAGCTATACGTTATGTATCTTTGATCTCTAAGATTTTCACTGGTCTTATATAACTTAGTTTAGCGGACCTTTTTGCTTTTAAAATGAGGAAGTTATGAAGCAAAATATGATATCTGAACAATCGGATCCTATATACGTTACAGGCTTCCGATCTGGCCAGTTCCGACAAATGTCTAATAAAATGTAAAAAGACATCCGACTACCAAGTTTCATTAAAATAGCTCAAAAACTGAGGGACTAGTTTGCGTTCAAACAAACGGACAGACACACAGACAGACGGACATGGCTAAATCGATTCTGCTCGTCTAAAAGTACAGCCAATAATCAACTGAAGTGGCAATACTAGAGGAAGAAGTGCGTTTGAAAGTAACACAATAACTTACGTATTATAACAGGAAGAAAAAATGGGAGTTTATTTTATGATTTACTTTTATTCTCTGGGAATATTTAAGAATTTTTGTGCAGACTCCGATGTTCACTTGAGACACTAATAATGCTAAATCTTTAGACTTCCGTAGTGCAAATCCCGATACCCTGAACGCAGAAATCCATAAAATTGAGTGTTTTGAAGCTTTTCTGTTTAAGTTGTCTGAAATTTTTCATAATAACCTTTCTCTCCTTCCTGATCGGGTGCATAATCTCGAAAGCTTAAAAAGTTAAAGAATCAGAGGAATGCATTTTATAAAGTATTTAAATCTACAAATAATGAATGCTTCAAAGAAAAGTATATTTGATAAACGCTCTGAAAGCTTATCTGATTCGGCAGCCTTGTTTGCTGATTTTTTTCATATCCACCTTTGTTTCGGATGCTGTGGTATCGGGTATACCTTTTCATACTGACTCGCGGGTTGTTGATTTTGGTTCATTTTTTGTAACTGAGTTGGATATTATAGATGCCATTTTTTCTCTTCAATCGTCATTAAAAATGGACTTGGATGGGCTCAATACTTTCTTTCTCAAAAATGCAGTCTCTCTGTTTGTGTGCCATTGCTTTATATCTTCAATCTCTCACCCTCTACGGGTGAGTTCATTGATCGCTGGAAACTTACTTCCACCACACCAATCTTTAAGTCAGGCAATAAAAATTATGTACGAAATTACAGGCCAATTTCGACACTAACTACTTGTTCTAAACTCTTTGAAAAGGTTGTACATAATAAAATATTTTTTCTATTAATAATATAATAGCACAAATCAACATGGTTCGATTAGTGGGCGTTCCACATTTACGAACTTAGCAGTTTTTACCCAGTATTGCATCTCGACGTTTAAGTGTGGATGGCAAGTTGATACGATTTACACTGATTTTTCAAAAGCATTTGACACTGTTTCCCATCCTCTGTAGAAAACTTAAATGCTTTTTCTTTCCCGGTTGAGATCTTATCTCTCTAATAGAAAATCGTTTGTTCAAATTGAAAACGCCATGTCTTACACGTTGGTAGCCGCTTCAGGTGTTCCACAGGGCAGCATTCTTGGTCCTATTTTATTTTCGCTTTTCATTATTGACATTGGAGATTGTTTTGGCCATTCCAAGTTTTTATTATATGCAGATGATATATCCTTCGGATATATTTCTAATACAACAAGATATAAACAATCTATCCCCTTGGTGCGTCAGTAATAAATTATCCCTTAATTTAAATAAATGCTTCCATGTCACTTATTCTAAATCTCCAAATCGTATTCCATCATCATAAACTTTTTTGAATGCCACTCTTTCCACTGGTTCTGACCTCGGGGTAGTGTTTGACACTGGATTTAACTTTGTCAATCACATAAGCTATATTATGCGAGGGATTTTAAAGACCCATACACTAGGGAAATTTTATATAACTCCTTAATCCGCTCCAAGCTCGAATACGCCGCTCTGATTTGGAACCCTATTTATGCATCTCACTCTAATTGAATTGAAAGAGTAGAACGAAATTTCCTTCGTTTCGCCTTACAACCTCTTAACATTGCTGATCCTTTACCTTTCTATAGTGCGAGTTGCATGCTTATAGATTTGAAGTCCTTAGCAAATAGGCGTACCATTCAATCTTTGATGTTTGTTTATGATCTTATTTGTGGCTCTATTGATTGCCCGGATACTCTAGAACAGATAAGCTTCAACGTCCCTTAAAGAACTCTATGCTTTAATTATCCGTTTAATGTCAGGGCAGGAAAATCGAATTACCATAACTTTGCTCCCATTAAACGAGCACTTACTGAACTAAATGTCATATAACGATCACTTGATCTTGATTTTGCTATGCCCAGATGCATTTTCCGCTCTAGAATTGAATCTCACTACAAATAATAAATGCGTATCTAGTATGTAAGAACTATTCATAAGTACTTTTCTGTATCTAGTCTGTAAGGTTTTGTAACCATTGACTTAAATAACATAAGATTATTATCTATATATGTTCAAATTTTTAAAATAATTTTTTGCGTGATCCTCAGCTTAACATACAAGTTTATTATTAAATTAATGGACCATTGATATTTATCGCTTGTAAAAGATTAACAAAGTATTTGGCATATGAAAAAATACTTATATATTTACGAGTATATCAACAGAGGAATGACTAATGTTGGAAATGCTTAACAACTTATGCATACCCTTACAAAAATTATGCAACATACTAGTACTGTCAAAGCGAAATATTTGTAAAAAAAAACTCATCTGAGAAACAACAATTTATTTGAATAATATTATTTGTAACGTACGCGTACAAATGTCCGGCTTTCTCCACATATCTCTTTTCCCACCGCTTGACTTTGAACGTTTTCTTTTTTATTTTAGTTTTTGGAAGCTGTGGTGAATTGGCCGAAACAGCAGATGATGGAGAGGTATCTATATACAATGGAAATGAGAATCACAAAATATGGAGTGGTTCGCCGGATAAACTTGATAATATTGCATTGGAAAGTCCGTATGAAGTGTTTTCAGGTAACATCTCTACATTGGGCCGTCCGGTGAGAGCGCGTCAAATAACCATCCCCATCGCTGTTCCTCCCCCACCTGTGAGAGAAGAAGTGAACAAAAAAAGCAAGAGTAAAAAAATATTAAAAGCACCCGGCAGTCAAAGCCTCTCCGGAACTCTTATACGTCCAAAGCCCATTCATCCAAGTACATTACAGTGGCCCGGAATTTATGCAGGCGGCCACGGAAGTGGTATTTATGGTCCGACTGCTACTTCAGGATCTATTTCCTCTCCCAAAGGCTCACGAAACTATCACACAATTAGTCATCGCGGCTTTCATGCTGGTTCTCACTTCCCTTACCATGGCATGCCGCCACCTCAAATATTGCACTCACCCCATATGGGGATGCCTATTCAAATTCCCGTTGCCACTCTTCATACTCTTCGAACTTCAAAGAAAAAGAAAAATTTTAAAAACAACAGTGGCATACCAGTCGGGTTACCTATTGTTCCCCCTGTTTACGCATATCATAAGAGCATGAGTGCCCCCCCACAATCACAGCCATCTATTACACAATCGTTAATCGCCGATTCGTGTCCACTAGTGATGTCAAATCGAAAAATAGCAGTTTCCGCGGGTAATGGGCTCGACGATGCAATTAATTCTTGCACAGAACCTCCGGATTGTACCGGAATCTACCGAAGAAAGGGTCATTTAAATGAAAGAGCTTTTAGTTATTCAATTCGCCAGGAGCACCGAAGCCGTAGTCATGGTTCGTTAGCTAGTATACAATTCAACCCACCAGACATGAAGAAAGAACGAGAAATTGCGCAAATGGTTGCTGGGCTCGAGTTAAACGATAGCGATGAAAGAGAGATAGAACAAAAACATATGCTCCCAGGTAAAAGAGGCGGAGCTGTTATTCAACCAACACCGGCTATTTATGGGAACGGAAGTGGAACTGCTGCCATATACGGAAATAACATGAGTTCTCTCACTTTTGGCAAACCTCGAAGATAAACTTGCTTAATTGGATGCAATAGCAACGGTTAAACACGTACGTTTATATGCGTACATACCTACATATGTATAATATTTTATGTTAACCAGGACATGCCTGTATGTTGTACATACATACATACATATATACATGTTACATTATTTTAACAGTTATAGTGTGAAGACAAATATAAAGCATGTAAATTTAACTGAAACCAGCAATGTGTGGACTTTTACATATTTGTATTGCTGTATGTATGTACATATTTATGTACATTTATACATTCATATGTATGTGAGTATCAAGTTACGCTTAAAAGAGACAAAAGCCATTTTAAAGGTACTCCTAAATCTGCAATGTTAGCGAAGTCTGCACGAAACGGTGTAGGGAAGTGGAGAATGACCAAAGAGAAAGCTTGGGCGCTTTTACATTGGTCAATTCGTCTGAAGTTTATTTAATTGCATTTTAGAGTTTTTATATATTTCTCTAACATTTGTTGTTTTAAGAAAGAAAACTAAAAAACATTGAAATTAATATAAGAGAATGAATGTAAAAGTAAGCACAAAACACAAAAGAGGAAATTACAAAAATTTAAATTATAATTTATTGATGTACATTTTATGCTTACAAACTAGGTACATAACGTCACAACGTAACGGTACCCTGAAAAACGTCCCCACTGAACGTATCTACTCGTAAATAAATAAGTGAGTTTTAATATATATCGCTCTTAAAATTTTGTTAAAAAAACAAAATTCTATAATAAAAGGTTAGACAGTTGTACATCTCTATACGAAAAGTATCTATCAGCTGATTGCCAAGACCACCTGATTGTAAAGGTGGTAGGGTTACCACTCGTTTTCATTGATTAACAGAATATTTTCGTAACGAGATCTCAGTATCCACTCTACTTTTGCAGTGCATTTATGCATTTTAAGCATACGTACGGCCGCTCTGGTCGAGTGTGTGGAGGTGCGTACTACAACTCGATATGGCGCAGAGATCAAACTTCAAATCTCAACCAGGGTAAGTAAAATATAAATCATAGAAAAAGTTGTTCTAATAGCGATAGCCCCTCGGCTGGCATTGGCAAACCTCTGATGATATTTCTGCCGTAAAAAAGCTTCACATAACATTTATCTACCGTTCGGAGTGGGCACAAAAACTCTAGGTCTCTCCATTTGTGGTACAACATAGAAGACGCACACAACCAATGGTTGTAGAAGCTCGGCCAAACGCTGAATAGTAAGTGCCAAAATATTGTTTTTATTACGATAAAAATTGGGGAGCCGATGACTCGACTTTTCTTCCTATCGTCTGGACTATCAAATTTATATTCTATCATTCAATTAAATTCTGAATTTTTCAATTTATGCCACTAGAACATTATTTAAAATGGGCGAGATCAATCAATAACCACACCCACCTCTTATATAACGGTACTTTGAAAATGCTAAAATATGTTCTTCCAGTATTATTTAGAACAAAATAAGTAAAGATTAATATATATAATATTTTGTCGTCGCTACGATAACTTAGGATGAAATGTCTATATAGCAATAACAGTCAGTAGAATTACTACGTATGAACTTACTATATTACCCTTGATATCACTGAGATGTCGGTTAAAAATAATTTAACGGTACTTTGGAAAATGAACACATTGATATATCAAGAACTCTGCACGAACAAATACTATGATCTTACTAAAAACCTGTTGAAAATTTTTTACTTCGGCCTAAAGTCATATAAAGGGAATTACGGCCAATGAAAAAAATTTGATATATTCGTAATTTTTTAAGTCACTGCAAATAATGCAGTTTTTATAAAAAAGTGAAAAGGTGTGTGTACATACATCATGAGTCAATTATAAAAGATTCTGTAATTAGTGACTGCCTAATTATGTCACTTCTTAATCTATATTTGTAATTTTGAAGTACACAGAATGTGGTAAGAATCTGATTCCTTTGGCGATAAAGTTATTACCTTTACAAAGTAAAACTCATCTTAAAATAGTATTTTTAAAAATACCTAGTTATTTAATTTATTTATATAGAATGAACTCAACACTATTGTGTGGTGCGTTTATCAATTTAAATCCAGTATATACCCATATACCCAAAAACAGCTAAACGTATTCAGCTGATTCGCCTAGTGAAGTGCCATTCCCACTTAAAGTATCCTATGTTTCATCAAAGGTTATATCTGTCTTCCAGCTAAATTCCGATTGAGTAACAAATATCTAAACTAAACGGTGAGCAAAAAAAAAATAATGGTATAAAATGGAATATAATTGTGCCCAAAGCCAGGCAACAATGGAAAGACTTTGTGTTCATACATAAATAAATAAAATATACATATACAATTACCGGTCAGAACATAAAAATAGTATTAAAGATTACAGTCCACTAAAATTTAAGAAAATATAATTATAAACAAACAAATTATTCCCTCGGCATGTATGTATTTGAACATGCTGGTAAGCACACACACACTAATAAAATACGTTGGTCTATTATTAAATAAAAGATAAGAATAACCAAATGCGCTTGAGCAGCGTTGATCTATTTTAATATGTTTAGAATACGAACAGACTAAGAAAATTTGTATATAAAAGGCTGTCGAAAGAAGAATAAATTACTTACTTACTTAATTGGCGCAACAACCGCCTAAGCGATTTTGGCCGAGGTCAACAAAGCACGCTGTCCCAATCTTTTGCTAACTGGCGCCAATTGGAAATCTCAAGTATAGCCAAGTCTTTTTCCACTTGGTCTTTCCAACGCAGAGGAGGTCTTCCTGTTCCTCTGCTACCACCCGCGGGTACCGCGTCAAAAACCTTCAGGGCTGGAGCTATTTCATCCATTCGTACGACGTGGCCTAGCCAGCGGAGCCGCTGGTTCTTAATCCGCTGCACTATATCTACGTCATTGTACAGCTCGTACAGCTCATCGTTCCATCGTACACGGTATTCGCCGTCGCAAAGACGCAAAGGTCCATAAATCTTTCGAAGAATCTTTCTCTCGAACACTCCAAGAGCTCTCTCATCTGATGTTGTCATCGTCCATGCTTCTGCGCCATACAATAGGACGGGCATGATGAGAGACTTATAGAGTATGGTTTTTGTCCGTCGAGAGAGGACTTTACTGTGCAATTGCCTACTCAGTCCGAAGTAGCACTTGTTGGCAAGAGAGATTCTGCGTTGGATTTCAAGGCTGACGCTGTTATTGGTGTTAATGCTGGTTCCTAAGTAAACGAAGTCCTCTACTTTTTCGAAGTTATAACTGTCAACAGTGATGCTTGATCCCAGTCGTGCATGTGCCGACTGTCTATTTGATGACAGAAGATACTTCGTCTTGCCCTCGTTCACCTCCAGACCCATTCACTTCGCTTCTCTATCCAGTTTGGAGAAGGCAGAACTAACTGCGCGGTTGTTAAGACCGATGATGTGAATGTCATCGGCGTACGCCAGCAATTGCACACTCTTATAAAAGATGGTGCCTGACCGATTAAGTTCTGCGGCTCGAATTATCTTCTCCAGCATCAGGTTAAAGATATCGCACGACAAAGAGTCACCCTGTCTGAAACCTCGTTTGGTATCAAACGGCTCGGAGAGGTCCTTCCCGATTCTGACGGAGCTGGTGGTGTTGCTCAACGTCATTTTACATAGCCGTATAAATTTTGCCGGGATACCAAATTCAGACATTCCGGCATATAGGAAACTTCTTGTCGTGCTGTCGAAGGCGGCTTTGAAGTCGACAAAAAGATGGTGTGTGTCGATTCTTCTTTCTCGGGTCTTTTCCAAGATCTGGCGTATTGTGAATATCTGGTCGGTGGTAGATTTACCAGGTCTAAAGCCACACTGATAAGGTCCAATCAGTTCATTGACGGTGGGCTTAAGTCTTTCACAGAATACACTCGACAGAACCTTATATGCGATGTTAAGAAGACTAATCCCGCGATAGTTGGCGCAAACTGCAGGATCACCCTTTTTTGGATTGGGCAGAGCACACTTAAGTTCCAATCAGTAGGCATGCGTTCTTCCGACCATATTCTAGAGATGAGCTCGTGCATGCACTTAACCAGCTCCTCTCCGTCGTACTTAAATAACTCAGCTGGTAACCCATCGGCCCCGGGGGCTTTGTTGTTCTTCAGCCGTGCTATCGCTTTCCGAATTTCGTCACAGTCGGGTGATGGTACATCGCGTCCATCATCATTGATTGGGGATTCGGGTTCAACATCTCCAGGGTTGCAGTTGCTTCCATTAAGCAGTGTGGAGAAGTGCTCCCTCCATAATTTAAGTATGCTGTGGACATCAGTCACGAGGTCGCCGTTTTCATTCTTACAGGAATTCGCCCCGGTCTTAAAACCTTCTGTAAGCCGTCGAACTTTTTGAAAAAATTTTCGGGCGCTTTTCCTGTCGGCCAGCATCTCAAGCTCTTCGCACTCACGCATTTCGCCCTCTCTCTTTTTCTCACGAAAAATGCGTCTTGCTTCCTTCTTCAGCTCACGATAACGCTCCCGCACAGCTCGCGTTGCGCCCGATCGCAGTGTGGCCCTGTAGGCAGCGTCTTTACGTTCCGTAGCGGCGCGATATTCCTCGTCATACCAGTTGTTCTTTCGGGCTCGCTGAAATCCGATCGATTCTTCAGCGGCGGTTTGTAGACAGCGAGAAATATGGTTCCACTGCTCGGAAATATCGTTCTGTTGATTATTGCTCTCAGAGAGCAGGAGTGCAAGTCAAGTGGCGAAGTGGGTAGCTGTCTGTTGCGATTGCAGCTTTCCGACGTCGAGCTTTCCTTGTGTCCATTTGCGCGCGCTTTTTGCTGCACAGAGGCGCGTGCGGATCTTAGCTGCCACAAGAAAATGATGCGAGTCGATGTTGGCTCCTCGGTTCGTGCGCACATTTAGGACACTGGAAGCATGCCTTCCGTCTATCACAACGTGGTCGATTTGGTTTCGTGTCTTACCATCTGGAGACAGCCACGTAGCCTGGTGAATCTTCTTATGCTGGAACCTGGTACTACAGACTACCATGTTTCGGGCCCCGGCGAACTCGATCAGTCTCAATCCGTTATCGGACGTTTCGTCGTGGAGACTAAATTTTCCGACTGTGGAACCAAAGATGCCCTCCTTGCCACCTTGGCATTGAAGTCGCCAAGCACGATTTTTATATCGTGGTGGGGGCACCGCTCATACGTGCGGCCAAGGAGATCGTAGAAGCGATCTTTAGTCCCATCGTCCTTCTCTTCCGTCGGGGCGTGGGCGCAAATTAGGGAGATGTTGAAGAATGTCGCCTTGATGCGGATTGTGGCGAGACGCTCGTCCACCGGAGTGAACGACAGTACTTTACGGCGCAGTCTCTCTCCCACCACAAATCCGACACCAAATTTGCGCTCCTTTACATGGCAGCTGTAGCAGATGTCGCAAAGGCCTATCACTTGTTTCCCTTGCCCCGTCCATCGCATCTCTTGGATGGCGGTGATGTCAGCCTTTGCTCTGCTGAGGACATCAACCAGCCGGGCAGAGGCACCTTCCCAATTAAGGGTTCGGACATTCCAGGTGCATGCCCTCAAATCATTGTCCTTTAAACATTTGCTGTGGTCGTCATCAAAAAAGGGGGTCTCATCCGAGACTTTGTTTTGTTTGTCATTGGATGTTGGTTTTTACGTGGCGGGTTCCAAGCCCTGCGCACAACCCATTGCTGGGGGTTGAAATTTTATATTCGTTTATATAGCGAGCCGGTTGCTTCAAGACAGACGCCCGCTTGCAGCCGCACCTCCTGGTGGACAGACGCTGCGGACTTTAGTGGACCCTTAAACCGAATATGACGGAGTGGCTCCGCTAAAGCTCCCTCTCTATTTGCCGTGACCCATGGCTCCACACGGGTTGGTTACCGTATATCGCACATGGGTTGCTCACGTTGCCCAGGGTGCACGAACGTGGACGTTAGAGTAGGGATTGGGTACAGCCGTGCAACTGTAACCGCATACCCAGAAGCACCACTGCACCCCATTACACCCCTGGACAGACGCTGCGGACTTTAGTGGACCCTTAAACCGAATATGTCGGAGTGGCTCCGCTAAAGCGCTGAAAAAAATTCCCACTTGTGCAGAGCTACTTTTGATTATCTTGTATTTCCCCCACCAGCGGTAAGGTATATTTGATATAAATATGTAGTAGGAGATCTGTACTTTTTATTTTACATTAGAGAATGAATATTCATTCTCAAGTGTACAGAGCTACAAAATATATTATATTATAATATCTTAAATTTCCCCCCACCAGGGGTAAGGAATACTATATCAAATATTCCTGTACATTTTGCTCAAACTAGCCTTAGTAAGAGCTCAAGCAAATGTATATGTATAAGCCTCCGAAGAAAACAGAGCATTACAAAGCAGACCAAATGTATGTACATATGTATATAAGTATGAATGTATGTATTACAGCATGTTCAAATGCATATCTTTGAACACTTTGGAATGAGCGAACAAACAGCTTAATGCTGCCGGACCACCTGTAAAAATGCGAAATCATCGAGAAAGGTTGGGATCAAAAAACTTTTGTGTATCTTGTGATTTATAACTAACAGAAATGTTTATTTTATTAAAGTTTTCGCCGACTAAAAATATAAAGCCGAGAAGAAGCGTTGATATAATAAAGCTTCAAAGGCGCGAACTGGCGGCAGTCCATATGACGAACAGAAAATTACCGAGGCTGGAGAAAACATTATTGAAGCAAGTGGTCTCAACGTAAGAGTGGACGGTTTGCCAACCGTCAAAACTTTTGGAAATAGCGGTTAAACTCCGCCTATGGAACCGCCCCCTGATACTGAACAGATTGGTTACATATTCAGTGCCTTATTATCTAATTACTCTAATCAAGAAAATTTTAATAAACCACAATTTGTTTATGTTATTATTTTAACTTTTGTTTGAAGTTATACAAAACTAGGTAACCTTAAAATAACACGAGCTTTTAGCATTTCGTTGACTTCAGAAAAGGTCTCTCTCCTTTGCTTTCTGAAAAGTAAATTAAGCAGATATTTATACATTTCATTTATAGGTAGAAGTTATATCTTCTCTATATTTAAAAAACTAAGTTGCGTACGTATAACTCGAGAACGGATTGTCCGATTTAAGTAGACTTTTTTAGTTGTATTTGCCTTTGTCCAAGAAAAATGTTGCGGAGAGGAAACCCCGACAGGTGGCACTGGAACCCGTTTATTACTTAATATCGTATTTATAGTTCGATTGCGATCTTATTAAGTATATATGTATGTATGTATATATTTATTGGTAAGGGAATGCTCAATTGCTAGTAAGTATATATTTACCTTTTGTGAACTAGCATTACTTAAAGAAAAAAATGCATTATGAACAAATTACTTGTATAAGGTATATAGTAGACATACACCCATTTTTTTATTTCAAAAGGGCAACCCAGGCAATTATAGTCTCTTTTCCAAGGTAAATATCACTTGTGCCTAAGGAACTTTATATACTTAGCATAGATACTCACATATTGAATTTGGCTGAACACACTACAAATCTTGCCCTTTTTTTCAGGAATGTATCTTTACCGTTTACCCTTACCAAGAATTTGCCTTCGTCCTTTGCCGATTGTTCTTTCCACAATGCTCCTAGGCTTAGAATGAATTTCGTTAAAAGTGGATTCATCAGAATAGTTTTTAGGACTTCTGAAGTTCGTTATACACTATTGTTCGAGTGGGTAATTGGAATCTCTTACTTAATTGTTAACAAAAATAAATATTTAAAATTTTGTTAATAGGCTTTTATTGATCTAAATTTAAAATATGTAAGTGTAAGTAGTACTTCAATTATAAAGCCCAACGTTTCGCTAAACACTTTAGTTTCTTCAGTGGATAATCTTTATTTCAAACAACAATAAAAACATAGTAAACATACATACTAAAAAATATCAACCTAAACCCATACATACATACATACCCAGTAGTAAAAGGTAACAGCTAGAAAATGAGTTGCTAAGAGCCAAAGTGAGGGTCTTACTGCCCTGCAACCTTTTACCAACATAAATATGATTTTTCCCCATTGACCTAAGCCTCTTGAATAACAAACCAACGACAAACACATATACATAGTTCAAGCGAAAGCAAAAAATTGTGTGCCTTATGACGATATGCACAGAGAGGCAATTTTTTAATCGCGGATTGCTGGACCTTCTTTGTATAAGTATTGACTACTATTTTATTGCAAAACATCGAAAAGCCATATTGTGCTTTTTCTGAAATATTTTGGTTTTAGTGGTGCAATGTCTGTGCCAAATTGTGTGAGCTCGGTTGATAATTATGGGAAGTAAACAATGTGGTTATAATGTGTTGTTTGTTCTGTTCTATTTATTTTGTTGAAGGTCCCTACAAATTTGGGTGGACTTATAAGCTTTATTGATTATTTTATATTGCCTTCGTAAATAAAGTAAATTCTTACATTTTTTATTTTAGTAGATATTTCTAAATTTAGGGCTAAGGCGTAGATTTTGAAAATTTTTACAGTTATATTTGTAGATTTCTGGATTACGGTAATAAAATATTTAATTAATTATTACAAAGTCAAAATGCGGATTATGGAGCACTTATGTTTACTATTAACGTGAGCGACGGGTACCGAAGAAGATGAAATTATAATAATTACGATAGCTTGGGCCTGACGTTTACGATGGATGTGACAACAAATTACCTGGATTCGACGATTAAGATGGACAAAGTCGCCTAAAAACTTTATTTCGAGATTTACAGAAAGCCAACAGCTGAACAAATTTGTCGGAATCGAAATGCAGAACAGCCTCGTAATGAGCTAAAAATTGCAAACCCAATATTAATTTAAAATTCTGAAACACGGGATATGGTATTTATTTATGAAATTTTCATATACTATTATTTCGAAAATTGTTTACCTATTTCATTTGCTTTACTTAAAGTATGTGCAAACACATATGTTCGCTTCCTAACCGCTTTTGGTAAAGAATCCCAAAGGTATACCGAATAGGCAAAGAGCCAGGAAGACCTAGCCCATGAAAGTCGCCCTTTCAGATAACTGGACTCCTTTGTAGCCTTGACTTTATGCAGCACCTTTCAAAATGAGGGAGATGACAATTATATAAGCCGCAAATTTATATGATTTTGAATGTGCAATGAGTATAATGAGAAAAAGAAAAAAGTATAAAGGTTTTCGAAAGAGGAAAAGTAGAAAAATCATTACACAGTGAATCTTAAAAACTTTATTATTTGCTGACAGCAGTTAATGGTTTAATGTGTTATAAGCTGAGCACTTTAGCCACGGCTTTATTTGGCCGCATTTGTATTATCGAACGGTTGGTCTAAAAAAATATTCATTCAAGTTTATTGTATTATGCCTTTTGAAACTGAGATGTGAACTTCATGGAAAACAAGTTGCAACAAAGACAACAACGTGTGTCTATAGTTTGTCTTTGTAAAGCCTCTCCTACCATCGGTGTTCTGCGTCTTGATGTGGCGTAACAAGTAATAGCACGCCCCACAACACACTTGAATTCAGCGGTCCCCACATTTCTATATGTACATATTATGTGTTAAACACGGATGTGAATCGAATCATTTTGTCGCCGTAAAAATAACCGACATCAAAAATCCATCCTCATCACAAATCTGTGCAATTGTATGCGCTTCAGTGTGTTCTAAATTTAACAACGTGTACTCGTCGGCCCGTTTACCGGTTGTCCGCCGCAATGTGTTTAGCACATTATGTCTATATATGTTGTATGGAGGCGTTGAAATTTGGAGAAGTGTCACAAAAAGGGGTTAGAGCATATATAAATGTGCATGGATATAACGTAAGTAAATCGTCATTGTTAGTATAATCATATGTTTATCCCCAGTGAAGTGCTCAATTGCAAAAGTAAGAGGTTACAAGAGTGCTAAAAACCTTTTTCACTACCCGATGACTAAATTCAAATTTTACCCGACTGGGTAAAATATAACACAACTTTCCGGGGGGATAACGAGCAAGTGGATATAGATAGTTATTTTCCTTAGCTATGAACACCTAGTTTTACTATGTCAGTATGTAGTATTCATAGTAGAGAAATAATATTATTTTACGCTTAGTATTTTAGGTACAGTGTAAAGTAAGAATTTTTACAATTCAATTTCATTGGAGGTAAGTAAAAATATGTGTTATAAAAAAATTAATTTGAGGTTATTATAAATGTCATTATTTAATTAAAAATTCCATCATTTTGAAAGCTCATATCATCAACATCCCAGTGGGCCTTGGTTGTGAGCTCCTGCAGCTGCTCCAGCGTTTTTCATGCTTTACTAAAAAGCCTACGGACGTACCCGTTGCGGGCGGAGGACGACCTTCTTTAGGTTTGTATTGGGTCGCACGTCGACTGATAATAGCTATTGCAATTTTTGCTTGGTTAGCACCTTTCTTTTGTGCTTACGCTCTGGTGGTGCAAGAGACGATCGGTGAAGAATGTGTAGTGGGCTAATCCGCACTTACGACAGCTGTCCGACGAATCACAGGTGCCCGTTGCATGCGATGCTGCTAATCTATCAATGCATTAGCGATGCACTCTTGCGGATTCGTATCCCTCGTCCGGAGT